>QFEY01001148.1:0-83153 GCA_003316435.1 Russula virescens
ATGTTTCTGCGGGGATGGACATTGAACGTACTTGTGAGAGTTCACGATGGCAGCGTTAGGTCAATCTGGAGACTTGATTAAGAGAGCTGTTGCTCGTGGTGTATCATAGTTGTACTACCGCAGCTGTAGGGCACGCGTCTGCGCTGGGCGTGCACCGCCTCGCGCTGTGCCTCGTTGCCCGATGTTGCCGCCACTCGCTTCGGCGCTTTCCCCTTCCTCACTATCTAAAAATTTAACATTACTGTATGGCAGTCCGATCATTGAACTCGTCTGGTGTATGACGCAAGAATCCACCCATATTGGGACGTACGCACACTCTTTCATTCGTCTTGGGCCAGGCCTGTCTGTCAGTCTGCCTGACCATCGAAATATCCATGGGTTGCTCTCCCCGTTCATTCGCTCTTCTTATTCTGTGCACTGTTAGCCCTCAGATTAAAACGATGGATTGATGTGTCGAATGCCATGGGAGCGTAGCGGTACCGCCGGCATCGTAGCAACAGCCGCAATATTATGCCGACGCCCGCAGCCGTCACTTCTACACCAGTACTTACGTCAGCCCCACCAGTCTCCAAGTTTCTACCTCATTATCTTCAACCTTCAACCCTCCATCCTCTCCCTACCGGCCTTCTTCACCTCTCCGACAGCTCCCTTAATGACGCCGTTTGCATACCTCTTCTCTACCCTACACATTCGCTTCGTCCCGGCCACCTACCTCTGTAGTTCCTCGTTGTACCGCGGCGTAGGTTGGTATGGCAAGTCCGGGTTGAGTGGCATTTATATATGAGCGTACGGCGGCATGAGGCTGGGCCCGACCCCATGGGCATGTACGAGGAGCCGGGCATGCTGTACGAGCCTGCTAACCCGAGCATGACGCACGGCGGTAACAACATTGGTACTTCTCCACTCGGTTATCCAGATGCTTGAGTCGAAATTTATAGTCATGTATTCATCATTTGTCACGCTCATCCGTGTCGTCGACCATTTCTCACAATGCCACAATTCCCTACGTGACGTGCTTGGTATGTTCAGTTTGGTCGGCTAGCTGCGCGACCTCCTCGCTGTCCGTTGGGGAGCGAGTGAGATGGACAACGAGTTTCCAGGAGTCCCTCACCGGCCGTCCTGTTGATAGCGGACCCAGGGGGTCGGCATCAGCTGCCACGCATCACGGGCAAGGAACTGCCCGTTTTTGCCTTCTTGCCTTCCTCGGCATCCCAGATGCGCGCCCGTAGGAGTGGGAGTGGATGGAAAACGATTACAATACCTGGATAGATTTTCCAGCCATAGTGTGTTGTTCGCTGTTGCGCTGGTGTTATTCAATTGGCTCGGGTTGCATGCCTAATCAGATGCAGTCAAATATATCTCTCAAGTCGCTGCCGTGGCGAAGATTGTGCTACGCAAGGCCGTTGTGAATTCGAAGTGCCACTTGCAATTCACCCTACGGCTGTTCCGGTTCCAGTGACTTGCGTGTCCTCCACTGGCGGATCAAGTAAGAGCAATAGGAACGAATGGACAACTTGAACGCAATGGATGCGGGAGTTCAGAACGGGGCTTGTGTCTGCGCTCTTTCTTCCTTGAGTGCATTTCCCTCCCCATGCTGTGCCGCGATACCGATATGTCCTGTCTACCCTGGGTCCCATTATACAAAGCGCGGTGGGATGAAGGGCGAGGATCGAAGCAGCCTGAGAGAAATATCCGGCTTTCCTGAAGATGACAGATTTCATGGAGCTTATCGCAGTGGGGAGGAACAGAGGTAGGTCTTGCATAATTGCGTTCGAAACTGGATAACATCCAAGCTAACACGCCGAGGAGGAGGGCGCGAAGCGCACGGGGAAAGTAGTAGGGACGTAGTTCGCATTGTAGGAGAGGCTTGTGGAGCACGTCCTATCTTACCAGAAGGGCGGGTAGACGATGCCATTACGTCTGGGTCTGCACCGAATTCATTTCCTTTGATGTGATTCCGTACTCGTGGACAGTTTCTTGTCGAATCTAAGTTTCGGGACGACGGTCCCACCACATCGTACATCGAAGCCTATATAGCATTAAGCTCAATGGTTCAAAATATCATACAAGAGGACCACATCACGATGATGATAACGAAAGTACCGTGACTAGCACAACAGACGTCAAACCAAATGGGGGAAAGGGAGGCAGCCTAGTCAAGTAGATAGCATGAAACGTCAATCGGATGAAATATAGGAAACTACCGATGTCACGAATCATTTTCTACTCCTCTCCTAGCAGGTGAATAGCTACGGGGTGACCAGAGAGCTGTCGCGCGGTGACAAACTGCCCAATGGCATCCTGGAAGCGTTCGGATGGCTGGGGCCCCTCTAAGGAAAGATCTTCTAGCGCAGGTAACACTTCTGTTACTCGTTCAGCGGCGAGTTCTGGCAGGGCTGGTATAATATGGGGAGCGATTTCCTTGGATAAGTACAAATTCTTAACAGAGGTAAAAGGGTGTAAGAGTTCCGCCCATTGGGAGTGTTCTATGTCGTCTTGCCAATCGGGTGGTAAATACTGATCCTCGCGAATGTCGAGGCGTTCCAAATTAGTGAAGGTAGATGAGCATGAGATACAGAGCTGCGGAAGAGCAGAAAGTTGCCAATCTGACTTGCGGCACGAGATTCCGAATTCGAGATGCGGGTCAACTGTCTCTCTGTGTGAAGAAAGTTTGACCTTAATTGCGTTAGCATGAAAGACCAGGTCTGATTGACAAAGCACTGCGGAAATGTTCGTACGACATAAGAACTTTGGGAGCTGTAAAATGTCAAAGATGAGCTGGTTGAAAAGCGTTATCTCGAAACGCTCCAGGGAAGGGACGTCAATTCGGGAGACAAGGTCTTCCAAATACTCAGTTACACCTCTCAAGTACAGACGTGTGAGGGCAGGGAGGGTGGTCACGGTGCATGTATTTGAGTGTGGACGTCGGCTTGCTTGGGGGGGACGAGAACGAGGTGATCGGAAACCAAGCGAAAATGTGTCGAGCCTGGGCAGCGCGGCGAGGCAAGCGACCATCTCCTCAGGTGAAATGTATCCGGAATGGGGAATATCCCTCAGGTTAAGGGTGACAAGGTCGATGGTAGACAAAAGTAGTTTCCTCAATGCCAGAAATGGGATGCCTTCCAGCGAAAGACGTTGTAGACGTGGTGCAGATCCGCCCAGGAATTCATCGGAAAGAACCGGTGCGGCAGCTTCATCCGATTTGTACCACGAAATGTCCAACTCTGTCAGCGCAGGAAATGGCACTTGCATGACTGCTGCATATGTTTCCAATTTTGAACTTGAAGCGTCCCAGAAGAAGATCCGAGACACGCGATCAGCAAGCTTGAGTGCAGTGATCTGGTCGGCTGCTTTTTCGTAGAATCTTCCTACGACTATGGGTAACTCTGGCCAGATATCGAGCATCTCCCTCGCAGATCTTCTATGGTCGCAAAAGAGTTCCAGGTTCAGGCGACGTGGTGAAGAAAGAACAACAATTCGCCATCTCCGGCATACATGTACCAGCTTGTGCCACCAATCAAACTCGTCTGCGAGGTCATCATACTCATGATCTCGAAGCTCCTCCACATAGACATTGAATATTTCCAGGAGAGTATCGTCGGGCAGGGAACCGATAGTCACACAGTAATACGAGGCTATACCACCCAAACTCAGCGATGATTCCATAAGGGAGGCACAGTTGACCACTTACATCTGCTGTCCTCTACCCATGGTTCTTTTCTGTGACGCACAATACCCCTTCTGGATATTGATTCATTTTCCATCAGTTCGAAAGAGGAACTGTGAGCAGAAAGGCAGGTGTGTAGAAAATGGGCGCACATCGAGTTGTGTGCCAGTAGATTAGTTTTACTTGTGTTGTGCCAGCTAGGGCACTTACTGACACTTACTGATACTTATTGGTAATTATTATTTACTATTTGGTACTATTTGGTAGTGACTGCCACGTACATACAGTAGGTAGTCGACATAGTGTACCTCAGTTGCTGTACTCATCAGTACACCTGAGGTAAGTTCCCTATATCCTTAATACACAGTTGCTGTACTCACTGGTACACCTGAGATCCTTCCTGTGCAACGCGTACTTGTTTTCCGACACAATTCTACCTTCTGGTTTATCTACAAGGTGGAGTAATTATTCGGTTTTGAAAATATGCAACTCAGGCTGATATCGATGGGGTTTGAGACATGCCAAAAATATCGATCAGTTACAATGTACTCCCATGATAGCACTTGGGAAGAACATGAGACCTACTTGTTAGAGTCCATGATGGCAGAGGAGTGTCAGCCTAGGGATGCGATAAACAAGGCGGTCTCTTCGAGGCTGTGATCCTCGGGACGCAACATCCTTCGGCCTTTTCCCTTTCCTTAAGTCTTGCTTGCCCACGACGGACACCCTACATAGCTTTCCCTTTCCTCACAAACTCGTTCTCACGTATCATGCAAAACTACCTCCCGTGCATCTTCCTGCCAGTCCGTCTTACTGTCGAAATATCATAGCTTTCTCTCACTGCTCACTCAGCAAACTTATCCAAGAATTCGCTCTTGGTATCATATTCCTTTGCGCTTTCACAGTCAACTCACTGATCCCAAAGACGGCTTCACCTTCCATGCCACGATGGCATAACCGTACAATTAGACAGCAGCAACATCGACACCCCCCACGCTCGTAGCCGTCACTTCAACACTCGCACCAGTCCTACCCACGCTCACATAATCGTCCACAAGCACCGGTTCCACACCACCCTCCGTCAGCCCTCTATCCCTGTCCGGTCTACCTCCTTTACCTCTCCCACCACGTCCCGATGATGCCGTTCTCCCCACGCTTCATCCTCTACAACCATTTCGGCTCAGCCGCCTACCAGTAGTGCTCTTCCCTGTATGGATTCATGAGGACCACAGACGCGGCGGCTATGGGTATGGTGGCCACGGGATGAGCGGGGTGTCCACAGGTGCGTCCAAAGGCATGGACTTGATTCGATGATGGTGACTAATCTTGCCATCCAGCATTTCCCGTGCGGGCGTTCGTGAACATTGCGCGGATGCCCGAGTCGACTTTCATGGTCATGAAATCACCTTTGTTGCCCCTGCTGGCATCATACACCGCCGAACACAGCTTTGCGATGCCTTTGTCAGCGTACTCGGGCTTTTTTGCCTAGTCTGCTAGCTGAGCGATCCCCTCACTGGACGTCGGAGAGCCAGCGAGATGAGCAGCGAGTTTTGGAAGTCCTTCATTGGCCTTCCCGTACACGGTGGTACCGCGATGCGGTCGTCAAGCTGCCGCTGAACACGAAGCAAGAAGCCGCTCTCATTCTCCTCGCATTCCTCAGGATCCCATACTCGATGCATAACCTCGTCAAAATTCTGATGGAGTGCGAGGTGCAATGACAGCAGCTTCAACGACGAGTCATAACTGCATCGCCACTGCGTCCTGGAGCAAAGTGGCAAGTCTCCCATCCAGACTTGTCGCAGCTCGCGTTCGCACGCTTTATGTATCCGTTCCAGGCTTCGATGCCAGGAGCTGAGCCTGCTCAACAGCCAAGACCGTAACGATGACGGGAAACCTGGATCCGAGCACGGGCACGGAGTTCCAGATGGAAATGGTGGAAGGCTCAGATCTGTAGGTGTTGGGAAAGCTGGTTCTTGTCGAAGCGGCGGAACATGATACCTCATTTGACTGCCATCCACTGTATCTCATCCCTACCATTCAGACCATACATATAAATGTATATTACATTTTCGTCATTGGGGAGCTAGGATTTTTTTTTTTTGGTGAACGGCAATAAATTGCAAAAGGCTACCTACAAACAGGCAATCTGTGTGTATCTAAGCGAAGGTCATACAGAAGTAGGAATCAAGTGCATGAAAAAGGAAAGTCCGTAAAAAAGGAAGTAATGTGAGCAAAAAGGGGAACTCAAGGCGGGTCAGGTCGTGGGAGAGGTTTAGAAAAGGCCTTAGTAGCCAGCAAGAGGCTGGAGAGTTTGTGTGCCCCGGTCACCGAGGAAAAAAGGTCAGAGAGACGGGGCAACGCCCAGTATCTCATGTTTCACGTCCCAATCTCGGTCGCACTTAAAGATATAGTGGGAGAGAGTCCACAAACGACCGCAACCCGGTTCAGGGCAGGTCAGGACATCATCTGTGCCTAGTCGAAACCGGCGTGAATAGGTGGAGTGAAAGGCGTGACCTGTGATGAGTTGGAAGGCCGTGCATTGCACCGTACGTCGAGACATCCGGAGGATCGCTTTGTCCAGGGATGGAGGCGAACAGTGGGGGGTTCGCGCAGGGGGGCGTATTGTCGTCGGAGGTCTGTGCGAGGGGGTGGGACAAAACGCTCGGCCCATTCGTCGTGAAGGATGGATAAGGGAGTGTGGGTGACAGGGTCGGGCAAGGTAGCGCGAAGGTGGGCGAAGATGTGAAAAGAGGGAAGGTGCCAGTTGTGACCATGCCAGCGCCAGGGCTTCTTGAAGCAGTAACCTGTCAGGTGGGTCCCAGGAGGGAGGTCCAGCATGACGTTACCGAGCGCCTGAGCAGCAGGGAGGTAGGGCGAGGGACGAAGGGAGTTGTAGTAAGTGGGTAGGCTGGCATCAGTGAAAAGGATAGGAAGGGAGATAGATGACGGGGAGGAGAATAGACAACACAGTCCGGCAACGAGGGCCAAAAGAACACACGACCTATGAGAAGAACCTGTACAGTAGTCCGAGAAAATAAGATGTCCGTCAAGAAAGTAACCATAGAAACCGAGTAATGTGGAAGAAGGAGAGTGAATAGTGGAAAAGATAACCAGCTTAGGGCCAGTAAGGGAGCGTAGCGCAGTCCGAGCAACCGAAGCAGGATCAGAGGAGAAATTAATGAAGGGGGAAGTCCAAGAGAAAGTGGAAGGGTGAGCAGGGGGAACGTAGATGGGAAAATCGAACGTGGGAAGGGGAAAGATGGCGGGGATGATAGAGTGGGTTTGTAGTCGAGGTTGGCAAAGGAGGTGGGATGGAGGTAGGCGGAAGGTACGCACGTAGGCTTGACGCAAGTGTTTCCGGAGACGCAAGTCCACCGGAGGGACACTAACAAGGGAGGACACAAGCGTGGTCGGGGTGGTGCAAAACACCCCGCCAAGCTTGCGGCAAGCCTCGTTCTGAGCCACCTGGAGCATGTCAGTCAACCCCTTCTGATGCGTGCCTGTGAACCAGACAGCAGCACCATAAGTGAGAGTGGGGATGAGAACAGCGTTGAAGATGCGCCTCCAATCTGGGAGGTGGATACCCCTGACGGAGGAACCCAGCACACCCAGGGATCGGATGGTGGATCTAGTGCGGGTGGCAAGAATGCGTACATGTGCGTCCCAGGAGAGCGTAGGGGGGGAGCTAGGATTGAACCTTGGACAAAGAAGAGTGAATAGAATCCTTCCCCTTTGTGCAGATGGTACGTAATTCCGAGTTGCAGACCCTAGCAGTGCCAGCAGACAGGATGCCTCCACACTGTACTCTCCACACCCACGCATAGCATACATTCCCTATCTCGGCGTGATCCAGTCTATTCATTCGCCGAGTGGTGGGGTTTGAATACGCATATCGACCAGTGAGTCGACCAAGGTATTATGTTGGCGGATTCTTGTCCAAATAGATGCGGCTCCGAGTGTTACTATGAGTCTATACCCGTCCCGGTACAATCAGGTGTCATACTTGTTGGAAGTAAAGGATGCACTGACGTACCAAGCGGCCACAATGGGTCACCCAGAAGGACTTCTTGATACTTCTCCTTGTTTCTCTGCATCGGACACACATTGCAGATCTTTCACCGGCGACCCTGACAGGAATGCTGACAACGTGATAGAGGATGCCGCCAGAAATATAAGTTGGGATTGGGCTAGCTGACGCTGAACCTTGTTTTGGGACCTGTGTTCGATTGTATGACACACCTTGGCCAATCCGGAGTGCGCACCCCCTAGCTCCCAATATACGGCGCGGTGTCGAAGGTTTAGGGAGGCCCTGCGCTCACGGCTAGACTAAGCTCGGCCCAACCCAACGACGCGATTGAAGGAGCGCGAAGCGGATAGGAAATGGGCTCACGCTTGAGGAAATCTAAAAGAGGGTGGATGAGGAGAAGATTCTGGAGCAGCTCACGGCACTCGGATGGGAAAACAGGCAAGTTACCGCAAATTCGAGTCTGGAAGGGAGGAAGCGAAGATATTTGCCCTCAACGCGGGGTTGAATGCCAAGGCGGACGATGGACACACCACGACGGAGCTGATCTACACCGTTGATCAGTGAATCTAGCGCCTGAATCCTTCACGCCAATCAACGTTCATTTTTCGCGGTCCCCGCCTATGCTCGTGCGAGCGATTGCGACTTTGCGAGTTCATCAATCCCTTGGGTTTTACGTGTTTTTTTTTTTGGTGTGTGGTGTTACTGGCAAGGTTTTACATGTTGTCACCCCGGAAGAGTGGGTAGACAAAGGCATTACGTCTGCGTCTGCCAGTCTGGTAGTCGGCTAAACAGCGTGCTAGGGAAATGTCCAGTCGAAGAAATATCTGCGGTTCCGAATCGAGTTTCCTCATAGACAGGTGTCATAACCCACTCATAGCCCATAGTATTTATGAGCTCAATATAGTATAATATCCATACAAGAGTATGACATCACGAAGGTAACAAAAGTACGGGGTAATCGGCATCTTAAGATCTCAAGCTAGATCTCAAGAGTCAAACGCATAACGCATGCAAAGGAGCAATTCTGGTTAGGTAGTTGACATGAAACATCAATCGAATGAGAGTGGACACTTATCAATCATCGACCTCGTACGACATTTCCGAGTCCCGCATTATTTCCCAACGGTGGATAGCTACAGGGTATCCAGAGAGCTGTCTGGCAGCAGCAAATTGTCTAATGGATCCCTGCGCAGGTCCTAATGACTGGGGCTCCTCCAAAAACATATTTTGTAGTGTGGGCAACACTTCTGTTACATTTCCCGTGGCGAGATCTTGCAAAGCAGGTGCGACACGTCGTGCAAGTTCTGAAGAAGGAAACAGATCTTTCACGGCATTGAGCGGGTGAAAGAGCTCCAGCCATTGGATACTCTCCATATCATCTTGCCAATGAGTCCCCCATGCTTGATCCTCACGAATATCAAGGTATTGCACATCAGAGAGCCCAGGTAGGGGTGAGCTACAGAGCTGAGCAAGGGCTGAGAGCTGCCAATCCGACTCCCTGCATGAGACCCCCAATTCGAGCTTTGCGCAGTCCTCTGCGCCCGCTCGTGGATGAAGTCTGATACGAATTGAGTGACAGAGAAAGACTACATTCGCTTGCTTTACTGTCTTGAGTGGTTCTGTGCGACTGATGAACTGGGGGAGGTGGAAAATGTCAAAGACGAGTTGATTGAAGAACCATATATTGGCGTAGTTGAGCAGAGGCGCATCAACACGGGCCAGGATGTCCTCCAAGTAGTTGCTGATGCCTTTAAACCAGAGAGAGGTGAGACAGGGGAGGACTGCGCGTGTCATTTGGGGCAAACGTGTGCTTTCTTCGTTGGGATGAAGCTGAGGAGAAGAGAATCCTAGCTCGAGGGTTTGGAGTCTGATTAAAGAGGAGAGGCAAGTAACGATGGCCTTCGTGGAAATATATCCGACAGATTGAGGAAGATCATGAAGTTCGAGATATTCAAGGTGGTTCATAGATAACAGTAAGCCTTGTAATATCGGAAATAGAATGCCGGAAGAGTAGAATGATTGTAGACGTGGGGCAGATCCGCCCAAGAATGAGTCAGCAATGGTCAGCGCCGATGTACCATACGATTGAATGTTCAGGTGTATCAGCGCTGGGAATGGCTTTTGCATCATAGCTAAGAATCTTACTAGTAGCCAACTTGGAACACAAGGGAGGCCGATCTCACAGATGCGATCATGATGCTCGAGTGCAGCAATGATGTTATCTGCACCCTCCACAAGTGACTTTGTGTTTCCACTTTGTCTTAGGATGATAGCCAAGGCTGGCCAAACGCCCAGAGCATCCTTAACCGGCCTCCTGTCTGTGCAGAGAAGTCGTAGATGTAGACGATGCGGAGATGCAAAGATCACGCGTCGCCATCTTTGGCAAACATGGACCAGCATATGCCACCCATCGACGTCGCCATCTTCGTCCAAATAAAATCCAAATATTTCCAAGAGGGTGTCATCAGGGAGTGAACCGATAGTCATCCGTAGATGGAGCAGGCCTATACCGTTCAACTCAGCACCTATTGTTCCAGAGGGGACCTAAATACTACTACTCACCACAATCATCTTGAATCTGCAACAGTTGGTGCATGTTTGCGATACCACGTCGTGTGTTTGAGCTTTTTCCAGTCGGTATCGAAGGGGCGGTGGAGGGAAAATGGGTTTGTAAAGATACTGCCCGATTGCGAGAGTGAAGTGCTGATGAGATTTTGAACAGAAAGAGATAAGTTGATGCCGACAAAAACAATGCTCGGAGGGACTTTGGACATACTGTTGAGAGCCTATGATGGTAGCGGTGAATCGACTTGATGGCTTGATGGATACTAGTATGATAGCCTCTTTTTGTATTGTCCACACAAGAGCTCGAAGTTTCGGTGATGCCCGGGAACGTACATGCCTCGCGTACTAGTACTAGTACCCGTTTTTACTCTTCACAATTCACCAGTCATCCAGTTGGAAATTAGTCTGTCCCAAGAGGGAATCTGATAGCGAATTCGCAGTCAGTACGGAAAGACGGAAAAAATCTAACTCTAACTTATGCCAGACACACCCCATGAATACGGATAAGCTGGTCCACCGTTGTTTGGTCAAAGGCCACCAGACCCTCATAACTGCGGAAGGTGGTGGTGGTCGAGTGGAGTAAATCACGGATAGCACCTTAAATGTGCACCAGTCTCGTACGTGGCACAACCCACGTTGCCTAACACCACCGACCGTAGTCTATAGCCCTGTTCTGATATGGCCATGACGTGGACTGGAATATGTGACAGTTTCAACCATGTAAATGGCGCCGTATTGAGAATTTGGCCAGTGAAGTGATATTCGCTTAGTATGGTGTTGAGAAACAAACGGTTGGGCTGTGCACCCGCCACGCCGTCGCGGCCGTGATACGGTACGGCCAGCGTACCGTATTACGGCCAGGGACGTCTCCACACCCACACACAGGAACCTAAAATCACAATAATATGATTTATTACTAGATTGGCCTTCGAGAGTCAAGGGGATTACTGCAACACGTGGGAGGAAATGAGATTGTATGATACAGTAACCGAATGAAATGCTTGATCGGCTCCTTTCGGCCGAGTCGGCCTTTTCCATTCGTCTTCGACACCCTACCTAGCTTTCCCCTTCCTCTCCCGCCCCGTTCCTTTATCAAACTCGTTCTCACATATCATGCAAAAAGACCTCGGGAGGTAGGGAGGTATGCACTTTCCCATCTCATTTTCTCCCTCGTTCGTCCTCTAGTCAGTCAGACTTACCAAAATGTCATAGCTTGCTCTCACTTCGCACTCTATAATTATTATCGAGGAATTCACGCCATGCTATCATGACATTGAAGAAGAAGCCGTCTTTCAAACCGGAGGGTTGGCTCAGAAAGGAATATGAGGCGAAGAAGTACAATCACAGCTCTCCATCCCTATCCACTCCACTTCCTTTACCTCTTCCACCGCGTCCCGAAGACGCCGCTGGCCTCCCCATACACCACCCTTTACAACCGTTTCAGCTCACCCGCCTACCACGATGGCTCTTTCTTGTATGGAGTCATGAGGACCATGGGCGCGGCGACTACGGGTATGGTGCCCACGGGATGAGCAGGGTGTCCACAGGCGCGTCCAACGGCATGGGCTCGATACGACGAAGGCGACGACACCGGCAATCCTCCATTCCGTGCGGGCATTCGAGAACTTCGTGCAGTTACCTGAGTCGACTTTCATGGTCATGAAAGCGTCCTTTTTCGCTCCTGCTGGCGTCGTACACCGCAGGGCACTGCTTCGTGGTGCTTGTGTCAGCATCTTGAGCTGTTTGGCCTAGTCCGCTGGCCAGGTGATCCCCTCACACTGGGTGTTGGAGAGGGAGCGTGAAACAGAAAGAGTGAACGAAGTGAAAGTAAAGGAAGGTGAAGACCAAGTGGTGAGAGCAGGGTGAGGGAGAGGCGTAAAGACGGGTTTGTCAAAAGAGGGTAGGGGTAAAAGAGGGGGAAGAGGGCAACGTGAAGAGTGAAGAGGGTGGAAGGGAAGGAGCTAAGATTGAATCTTGGGCAACGAAGAGTGAACAGAATCCTTCACCCGTGTGGACGGTATCATAGGTAAGTCGGAGTTGCGATCCCCGGGTCGCGCTCACCGAGTATTCGTGTCTACCATGCACACTGGCATTCTTCGATATTAATACCTACGAGATCCGATGCTACGACACGAAGCCTAGTGGCCGCAACGTAATATTACAATGACTGTCTCCTTGACTTTGAAATGACCCTGGCAGAATGTTTGTCACCCACCAAACCCACGAAGCTAGGTCCTGCCCCGCCGCAAGGTGAAAATTATGGTCAATATCTGATTTTGTCCCATTTCGTCGCTGTTACTGGCCTCGCCAGAGTCAAGGCCTACACATACTTCGAGACCACGATGGAAGTGAGAACTAGTGAGTGACTGTGCTGTTGCTGAACTTGACCCGCACGAGATTCCCCATAACCCGGACGTGGATTCTGTCTATCGTCCAATAGACTGGCTTTAGAGGCTGACATTATTTCTTCTAGCTACTGTTCTGTAGACAGAACTATCACGGTCAATGCGGATAACAGCGACGCCATAACGCGAGGCCATATTCTTGGCGCAGGTAGAGCAATCTGACACCAGTCTGGGCTTCGTGCAGACGTACGAGTCAATATTCGTGACCACCCACTCGTCATTTTTCGCCGTCGCCGGGGTAGTCGATCATTTTGCGCAGCTCCGCATCGCCTTCTTCAATGCCCTTGACTCCGACCTGTTATCCGCGCCGGCATCGCGAGCTTCTCATGGGGTCGTCCGAGTCGTGGCACGCGCGGCAGCGAGACACGCGTCAAGTTTTGCGGGCTTCTCAATGGGCATCCCGTGCATATCCCTGCCGCGTACTTGTCGCGACACCTACCCGATGCAGGGGAGTTAAGAAGCCGCTCGTGTTCATCTACGTCGCCCCTTGCATCCCATGCGCGATGCACAAGCTTGTCAACAACTTCGCTGAGGAGGTCGGCTCATGGGCGGACGTCGAGGCGAAGTAGTGGTGGTGCAAGGGCCTCACGCCCGAGAGGTGCGAAGGCCGGTTCACCATCAAGTCGGAGAAGGTTTGGTGAGGAACGCCCTGCCGCCACTGCCCAAATAGCAGCAGCGGCAAAGACAGTAACATGGAGCTTAGGAGATCGAGTTATTCGAATAGACATCGATTCTGCCGACTTGCGTTATATGCAAACTCGTGGACGACGGCAATATTTCTGCGTCTCCCTAGAATACCTGTTCCCCGACTTTAACGGTGACTGTTCTTGTAAAACCAGATATCCTAGCTTAATATTGACCACAAAGTATCATACAAGAAAAGTCATAAGCCAACATTGCGATCGCGATCACAGTAGCAAGGGTACTGTAACTGGCATATCAAGAGTCAAAACAAACGGATACAAAGAGGTTTGGGATATGTACTAGGAGATGACATGAAATATCAATCGGATGAAAATAGAAACTCGCTGGCATTGACGTCCCTGGATCATGCTTCCTGCGTCCTTTTTGCTGCACGCTGGATATCCACAGGGTAGCCAGAGAGGCTGCGCGCCGCAACAAACTCTCGAATGGCTTTCGGGATAAGTTCGGATGACCGGAACTCATCTAGGAAAAGAACTTGTAGCGCAGGTAACACTTGGATAGCCCGTTCCCCTGCTAGTTCTTCCAGAGCTGGTGCGATATGGGGGACAACTTCTTGAGATAGGTACAAACCCTTGACACTGGTAAAGGGCTGGACGAGTTCCAACCATTGGCTGTTCTCCACGTCATCTTGCCACTTTGGTCGTGCCAAGTCATATTGGGTCTCGTGAATGTCGAGGAATTCCAGATTAGATAGGGCACACGAGGTCGAATGACAGACCTGGGAAAGTGATGAAAGCTGCCAATCGAGCATTTTGCATGAGATACTCAACCCGAGTCTTGTGGAGTCCTCCATCTGTGATCGGGTGGAAAATATGACGTGAATGGATGTGTCCCGAAAAACTACATCTGCACGATCGAGTGCTGCAAATTTATCTGCACGGAACAAAAGCTTTTGTAGCTGCGAGATATCGAAGACGAGTTGATTGAAGAACGTTATATCGATGTGATTCAGTAGTGGAACATCTATGCGGGCCACAAGGTCCTCCAGGTATTCGGTGACACCCCTAAACCAAAGGTATGTGAGAGCGGGGAGGACTGTGCGCGCAGGTGGGCGTGGAAGTCGGTTGGCTTTGGAGGGGCGAGATAGAGGTGATCGGAAACCAAGGGAAATTTGGTTGAGCTTGGGCAGCCTGGCGAGGCAAGCGACCATCTCCTCAGGTGAAATGTATCCGGAATGTGGAATATCCTCGAGGTAAAGGGTGACAAGGTCGGTGGTAGACAAAAGTAGCTTCCCCAATGCCGGAAATGGGATGCCACTCAGCCAAAGGTATTGTAGACGTGGTGCAGATCCGCCCAGGAATTCATCGGAAAGGACCGGTGCGGCAGCTTCATCCGATTCGTCCCACCAAATGAGCAACTCTTTTAGCGCTGGAAATGGAACCTCCATGACTGCTGCATAGGATTCTAATTCTAAGCTTGAAGCCTGCCAGAAGAAGATCCGAGACACGCGATCATGAAGCTTCAGTGCGGCAATGGCCTGGTCATCCAACATGTCTCCTACGATTATGGGTAACTCTGGCCAGATATCGAGCATCTCCCTCACAGATCTTCTATAGTCACAAAAGAGTTCCAGGTTCAGGCGACGTGGCGAGGAAAAAACAACAATTCGCCATCTCCGGCATACATGTACCAGCGTGTGCCACCAATCAAACTCGTCTGCGAGGTCATCGTACCTATGATCTGGAGGCTCATCCACATAGAAATCAAATATTTCCAGAAGAGTATCGTCGGGCAGGGAACCGATAGTCACACGGTGATACGGGGCTATACCACCTAAACTCAGCAATCATTTCATAGGGGACGCGGGGTTGACCACTTACCTCTGCTGTCCTCTACCCATAGCTCTTTTCTGTGACGCACAATGCCCCTTCCGGACATGGATCCATTTTCCATCAGCTCGAAAGAGGGACGGTGAGCGGAATGGTCGGTGGAGCAATTATTCGGTTTTGAAAATACACAACTCAGGCTGGGGCAGGCCGAAGATATCGATCAGTCACAATATATTCTCATGATAGCACTTGGGAAGGACATGAGACTTACTTGTCAGAGTCCATGGTTGTAGTGGAGAGTGAGCCTAGGGATGCGAGAAACAAAGCGGTCTTCGAGGCTGTGATCCTCGGGACGCAACATCCTTCGGCCTTTTCCTTTTCCTTACGTCTTGCTTGCCACGACTTGGACGCCCTACATAGCTTTCCTTTTCCTCACAAACTCATTCCCACGTATCATGCAAAAATACCTCCAGAGCATCTTCCTGCCAGTCCGTCTTACCATCGAAAATCGACTCGAAATCTCATAGCTTTCTCTCATTACTCGCTCAGTAAACTTATCCAAGAATCTGCTCTTGGTCTCAAATTCCTTTTCACTTTCCCAGTCAACTCTCCGATTTCAAAGACGGCTTTTCCTTCAATGCCACGATGGCATAATGGTACAATTCGACAGCAGCAACATCGATATCTCCCACACTCGTAACCGTCACCTCAACACTCGCACCAGTCCTACTCGCCCTCACATAATCGTCCGCAAGCACCGGTTCCACACTGCCCTCCGTCAGCCCTCTATCCCTGTCCGGTCTGCCTCCTTTACCTCTCCCACCACGTCCCGATGACGCCGTTCTCCCCACACTCCATCCTCTAAAACCGTTTCGGCTCAGCCGCCTACCAGTAGTGCTCTTCCCAGTATGGATCCATGAGGACCACGGACACGGCGGCTATGGGTATGGTGGCCACGGGATGAGCGGGGTGTCCACAGGTGCGCCCAAAGGCATGGACTTGATTCGATGACGGTGACGATTCTTGCCGCCAGCATTTCCCGTGCGGGCGTTCGTGAACATCGCGCGGATGCCTGAGTCGACTTTCATGGTCATGAAATCGCCTTTGTTGCCCCTGCTGGCATCGTACACCGCCGAACACAGCTTTGCGATGCCTTTGTCAGCATACTCGGGCTTTTTTGCCTAGTCCACTGGCTGAGCGATCCTCTCACTGGACGTCGGAGAGCCAGCGAGATGAGCTGCGAGTTTTCGGAGTTCTTCATTGGCCTTCCCATACACGGCGGTACCGCGATGCGGCCATCAAAGCTGCCGCTGAACACGAGGCAAGAAGCCGCTCTCATTCTCCTCGCATTCCTCAGGATCCCATACTCGATGCATAACCTCGTCAAAATTCTTATGGAGTGCGAGATGCAATCACAGCAGCTTCAACAGCAAGAGTCATAGCAGCATCGCCACTGCGTCCTGGAGCAAAGCGGCAGGTGCTCCCAATCCAGACTTGTCGCAGCTCGCGTTCGCACGCTTTATGTATGCGTTCCAGGCTTCAATGCGAGGAGCTGAGCCTGCTCAACAGCCGAGACCGTAGCGATGACGGGAAACATGGATCCGAGCACGGGCACGGAGTTCCAGATGGAAATGGTGGAAGGTTCATATCTGTGGGTGTTGGGAAAGCTGGTTCTTGTCGAAGCGGCGGAACATGATACCTCATTTGACTGCCACCCACTGTATCTCATCCCTACCATTCAGATCATACATATAAATATATATTCCATTTTCGTCATTGGGGAGCTAAGATTGAACCTTGGACAAAGAAGAGTGAATAGAGTCCTTCCCCCTGTGGAGATGGTACGTAATTCCGAGTTGCAGACCCTAGCAGTGCCAGCAGACAGGATGCCTCCACACTGTACTCTCCACACCCACGCATAGCATACATTCCCTATATCGGCGTGATCCAGTCTATTCATTCGCAGAGTGGTAGGGTTTGAATACGAGCTGCGTGTCATATCAGACCAGTGAGTCGACAAAGGTGTTATGTTGGCAGATTCTTGTCGAAATAAATGCGGCTCCGAATGTTACTATGAGTCTATGATCGTCCCGATACAATCAGGTGTCATACTTGTTGGAAGTAAAGGACACACTGACGTACCAAGCGGCCACAATGGGTCATCCAGAAGGACTTCTTGATACTTCTCCTTGTTTCTCTGCATCGAACACGTATTGCAGATCTTTCACTGGCGACCCTGACAGGAATGCTGACAACGTGATGGAGGATGCCGCCAGAAATATAAGTTGGGATTGGGCTAGGTGAGGCTGAACCCTGTTTTGGGACCTGTGTTCGATTGTATGACACACCTTGGCCAATCCGGAGTGCGCACCCCCCAGCAACTAATATACGGCGCGGTGTCGAAGGTTTAGGGAGGCCCTGCGCTCACGGCTAGACTAAGCTCGGCCCAACCCAACGACGCGATTGAAGGAGCGCGAAGCGGATAGGAAATGGGCTCACGCTTGAGGAAATCTAAAAGAGGGTGGATGAGGAGAAGATTCTGGAGCAGCTCATGACACTCGGATGGGAAAACAGGCAAGTTACCGCAAATCCGAGTCTGTGGGGGGGGAGGCGAAGATATTTGCCCTCAACGCGGGGTTGAATGCCAAGGCGGACGATGGACACACCAGGACGGAGCTGATCTAAACTGTTGATCAGTGAATCTAGCGCCAGAATCCTTCACGCCAGTCAACGTTCATTTTTCGCGGTCCTTGCCTACGCTCGTACGAGCGATTGCGACTTTGCGAGTTCATCGAGCCCGGATCCAAAAGTTTTTCAAAAGTGCCGACAACCAAAGCAAATCTGCGCCAAAGTGTCAACGCCTCACCCGAGTTCATCACAACAAGATGAAATATTACCGCGTGGAAGGGAATAATGTTGCAACGAGAGAGAACAACCCGGCGACAGTTCGACTTTGATTGTCAAATCCGGTCCCTCTCGGCCTTTTCCGTTCCGTTCCTTTGCCCCCACCTTCATTAATCCTCTCCGCGTCCAGCTCTTCTCCATCCCTTTTTCGTCTTGAAATCGCCCAAAAATATCACACAAAATTCCTCGGGAGGTATGCAATTTCTCACCCAATTTCTCCCCTCCTTTGTTGGTCCTGTCTACCCGTCTGTCTGCGTTCTGAAAGCATTCATAGGCCGTTCTCGCTGTGAACCTTTTCAGAACCATTTCCCGTCTGGTATTCCCTTACACTCCCAACCCTCAGATTTGAACGATGACTCTACCTCCAAAGTCATGAGAGCGTAACGGTACTATCGCGGCAACAGAAACAGCATTGACAACCCTCAACGCTCACAGCGCCGCAGCGGTCACTTCAACACCGGCGCCAGCTCTTGCCCCGCCAGCCTCTACTTCAACATCCGCAAGCGCTGGACCCACACCGTCCTTCCACCAATCTACTCCCGCACGACCTGCCTCCTTCCGAGTCGTCTCTCTGACAACGACAACGACGACGCCCTTTACCTCGTTCTCCACACCTTACGACCGATATGGCAAGGCTGCCTATCCGTCGGTTCCTCCCTGTATGGGGATTTAGGGTCGCTGGGTAGGCACGACGGATACGAGTATGACCGGTATGAGATGAACGGGGTGTCCATGGCACATATGGCGGTATGGATCTAAGGGAAGTTGGGGATGCCATGCGACCAGCGAAGGTGAGCGTGGAGTAATCGCTCGAATCAATGACTGCGTCGACTACCACCAATTGTTTTCATAATCGACTGTAAGTTCATCCATAAAAAAATCAAATACTTCTGGGAGGAGCTCGTCAGGCAGTGTTTCGATGGTCACCGCTCACCTGTATGATGAAATTGGCCTACACCACTCAAACTGGTCTTCCTTTGAAAGGGATGAGCGTTTAATGCCCCACATCTGTTGTCCTCTTTTTGTCTATGTACGGTGCCCTTTCCCTAATCTGAACCAATGGCCATGCGCACCAGGGAGCTGCCGTATTGCTATCGGTCGATGAAGGTGTTACTTCGATGTGAGAGCCAGCAAATAATGCATGCCAAACAGAGATTAGTCCTGATATTGCTTCAATCTACTTGGGAGGGACATTATATGTACCTGTCAGAGTCCGTGGTGAAAGCGGTGAAACAGCCAGGGGAACCTGGCAAAAGGAATCAAGTGGATATTCGGTTTCGGATAACCCAGCTGCAAGGCTGATTCTCCCATTGTTGAAGGGACAGAAACGTGGAACATGGTGAGTAGTCGCGCGCCCGTGCCTTACCGCCGACCAGTCCTGTATGTGACCACGAATTTGTGGGCCACTGTCTGGCTGTGGGCTAACGCTCACTCCGCTTTGAAATCGTTTTGAAAGGATAAATAAAAATCCTATGTTGGTAAAATTTCTCATCACATTTATTGGAGAATCTACACTTCCGTTGACGTTCTTTACTGTGACTCTTCTAGTCTGAACCATGGATTTACTACCAAAGCCATGACATCAGGCCCGCTCCACCTCACCGTCGACAAGCACCGGATCAGCATGTTCCATCACGATCCCCGTTCTGTTCCGGCTCGACCCGCCTCCTTCACCTCTCCAACAGCCCCTTGTACGGCAGCATGAAGATGATAAGCTACTGAAGAATGAACTGCGTGAGCACGAGCGACCATGATCCTGGCGATCGGGCCGACGACGGTGACGATGTTTGTGCTTCTGCACTTGGTCGTGCGGACATCCGTGAGCCGCGCGCAGATTGACGAGACGATATTCCCTTGACCTGTTATCCGCGCCGGCAGTGCGAACTCCTCACGGCCCGTCGCGGAACCAGCGGCGGCGAGACGCGTGCCAGATTTTTCGAGTCTCTCATTGGGCACTCCGTGAATGACCCTGTCACTTGCTTGTCGCAGCACCCACCCAATGCAAGGGAGTCAAGAAGCTGCTCGTATTCATCTACGTCCCTCCTCACACCCCTTGCGTGATGCACAACTTGTCAAGGACTTCGCTGAGGACTCAGTGAGGAGGTCTGCTCATAGGCGGAAGTCGAGACGAAGTGGTGCAGGTGCCATACTCCTGAGAGGCGCGAGGGCCGGTTCCCCAACATAGTCGTAGAAGTTTTGGGGAGGAATGCCCTGCAACCGCTGCCCCAATAGCAACAGCGGCAAAGAAAGCAACATAGTGCTTATGGGATCGAGTGGAAGTCCGTGCTGGCTTGTGTTATGTGTAAACTCGTGAACGAAGGCAATATTTCTGCCCTGTCCTAGAATAACAGCTCCCTGTGTCTTTTACGTTCTTCGAAATTTGTATTGGTAGTTCTATCTTATCCAAGAATTGCTGTGATCCGAGTTTCACAACGACTATTCCGGTACAACTAGACGTCCTGGCCTATAATATTGAGCACAAAGTATCATACAAGACAAGTCATAAGCCAACATTGCGATCATAGTAGCAAAGGTACTGTAACTAGCACATCAAGAATCAAACCAAACGGATGCAAAGAAGAGATTTGGGATATGTACAAGTAGATGACATGAAACGTCAATCGGATGAAAAGTGGAAACTCACTGGTATTGACATTCCTGCATCACGTTTCGTGTGTCCCCTTCCTACCATGTTGTATAGCCACAGGGTGGCCAGAGAGCCTGCGGGCGTCGACAAACTCCTGAAGGGCTTTCTGGACAGGTCCGGATGGGTGGAGTTCATCTAGGAAAAGAACTTGTAGCGCAGGTAGCACATCGATTACCGGTCCTCCAGCTAGTTCTTGCAGAGCTGGTGCGACACGGGGGGCAACTTCTTTCGATAGGTACAAACTCTTGACACTGGTAAAGGGCTGTAAGAGTTCCAACCATTGGCTGTTCTCCACATCGTCTTGCCATTTCGGTCGTAAAAAGGAAAATTGACTCTCGCGAATGTCGAGGAATTCCAAATTAGAGAGGGCGCACAAGGTCGAACGACAGACCTGCGGAAGTGATGAAAGCTGCCAATCTAGCTTTGTGCATGAAATTGTCAAATTGAGGTTTGTGGAATCTACCATCCGTGATTGGGTGGAAAATGTGACACGGATGAGTTTGTCCTGAAATATCACGTCTGCACAATCGAGTACTGCAAATTTATCTGCACGAGAGAGAAACTTTTGTAGCTGTGAGACGTCAAAGATGAGCTGATTGAAGAACTTGATATTGAGGGAGTTCAGTAGTGGGGCATCAATCTGGGTTATAAGGTCCTCCAGATATTCAGTAACACCTTTGAACCAAATGTCTGTGAGGGCGGGGAGGACGGTCCGCGTAGGTGTGTGCGGAAGTCGGTTTGCTTTGGAGGGGAGAGATAGAGGTGATCTGAATTTAAGCCAAAGTGCGTCGAGGCTGGTCAGCACGGCGAGGCAAGTGACCATTTCCTCAGGTGAAATGTATCCGGAATGTGGAATATCCTCGAGGTGAAGGCGGACAAGGTTGGTGGTAGACAAAAGCAGTTTACCTAATGCCGGAAATGGGATGCCTTCTAGTGAAAGGAATTGTAGACGTGGTGCAGATCCGTGGAGGAATTTATCAGAAAGAACCAGACCCAACTCTTCATTCAATCTGTGCCAGTGAATAGCCAAGTCTGTAAGCACTGGAAATGGAACCTGCATCGCTGTCGTATATATTTCCAATGCCGGACTCGGAATGTCCCAGAGACTGATCTGAGACACGCGATCATTGAGACTGAGTGCGGGAATATTAAGAAAATTCTCTACATCATCCGGCGTTTGTTCATCAATGTGTATTACGACTATCGGTAATTGCAGCCAGATATTGAGCATCTCTCTCACGGGTCTTCCGTTCATGCAGAGAAGGTGCAAGTTTAGGTGACACGGCGAGGAAAAGACGACATTTCGCCATCTCTGGCACACATGTACCAGCGTATGCCACACATCAATTCGCTCTTCAATGTCAGAGCCCTCGAGCTCCGGGGCATCTACATAGAATTTGAATATTTCCAGGAGTGCATCGTCAGGAAGCGAGCCGATTGTCACGCATCGGTAATATGGGCCTATACACCTTGAACTCAGCAAATCATTCTGTGACGGATGAGCGGATGACCACTTACCTCTGTTGTCCTCTACCCATAGCTCTTTTCTGCGACGTACGATACCCCTTTCAGACGTTGACCTAGTGGTCATTGGCACGGAAGGGGCGCAGTGGATGGAATAGTTAGTTAAGTAGTTATTCGGTTGTGGTAACTTGAACGGGTGACTGATAGATCTTGGGGCAGGCAGAAAAGATCAATCAGTACAAATGTACTCTCATGACAACATTTGGAAAGGACATGAGACGTACTTCTCAGACTCCACAACGGCAACGGTGATCCAGCTAGGACCTGACATAGAGCCGTCACCAGGCCTCTACTCTCATAGAGAATCTCACATGATCTCAACATGTGCGTGGCATCCGCCGCTTTCCCATCTAAAAATATATAAATTCAACATTATGGCCATTCCTTTATTAAACTCACTCTGAGAATGTATCACGCAAAACTTTATTCATATCGGGAGGTATCCACTTTCTCATCCTCATCTTAGTTTTTCCCTGGGCCCGTCCATCAGGCAGAAGTCTGATTACTTTTCTGGTAATTTTCGTTAATTTCCTGTATGGCAAGTAAATGTTTGACAAGTAGTTGACTACTTGCCAAAATACATATCGTTTACTTGCACATTACTTGCCAACTTATTAATTTGTGGGAGGGGATGTTTGAGGGAAAGCACAATGCACATAAGGGTACACTTGGCTAGTTGGATTGCATTGACATGATGAGCAGAAGGAATATGCTAAGTACTTGTCTGGAATATGTGTCCCATTTCCTGGCCATACTACTTTTTAAGTGTATTTATGGATGTACTTTTGAGAACTGCTCAGGAGCTAGTCTGGCAAGTAGATGATATGTATTTTTGGTATTTTTTATGAGAAATTGCAAAAATCACAAAAAAATAAAGAAAAGTAGTTGGACATCTGCCTGATGCCTCTGTCGGTCTGCCTGGCCAACGAAATCGTCGAAATGTTCATAGGTTGCTCTCCCGGTAAATCTCGTAGCGGAGAATCCACGTTTGTTCGTTATTTTGTGCACCGTCAACCCTCCAATGAAAGCATTTAATTGATGTCGAAGGCCATGAGAGCGTAGCGGTACCGTCACAGCAACAGCCTCAAAATCAGCACCCCACGCCCCCAGCCGTCACTTCTACAGCAGTACCTGCGCCAGCCCCACCAGTCTCCACCTCATCGTCCACGATTGTTCAACTACCATCCCGCCCTCCGTCACCGCCCTACTGCCCTTCTTCACCTCTCCGACAACCCCCACAATGATCCCGTTCTCAACTTCTCATCCCCGTTCTCCACCCCATACATCCGCTTCATCACTGCGGCCCACCCCTGAGGACCTTTGCTATACCGCGGCGTGGGGAAGTTACGTTGGTGTGGCAGCTACAGGATGAACCATATGAATACCTGAACATACGGCAGCAAGAACTTAGGCATGTCCTCAGGGGCATGAATGGGGAGCCGGGCATGCTGTATGACGGAGCCAGCGAACTTGGGCATGGCGCAGATAATCGAATCGACGATGGTGAGGGCGTTTGTGCCCCTCCATCTGTCATCCAGATGCTTGAGTCGAAATTGATGGTCGTGTATCAATCGCACTTGCCAGTGTCGTCGACCATTTCACACACCACTGTAATTCCCTGCGTCGCATGCTTGGCACGTTCAGTTCGGTCCGTTGGCCGCGCGACCTCCTCACTGTCCATTGGTGAGCGAGCGAGATAGAGATAAGCAACCAGTTCCAGGAGTTCCTCATCGACCGGCCCGTCGGCAGCGGGACCAGGGCACGGGCATCAGTCACAGCTGCCACGCATCGCGAGCAAGAAGCTGGCCGTTTTTTTTTATTCTTGCCTTCGTCGACATTCCATACGCGCGCCAGTGGGAGTAGGATTTCGTGGAGAATAATTACAATACCAGGATATGTTATCCCGCCGTAGTGTGTTGATCGCTGTTGCGCGGGAGTTATTCAATTGGCTCGGGTTGCATGCATAATAAGATGCAGTCAAACATACAGTGTCTCCGAGTCGCTGCCGTGGCGAAGATTGTGCTACGCCACTTGCGGCTCATCCTACAGCTATTCCGGTTCCAGTAATCTGCGTGTCCTCCACTGACAGATCAGATAATGGAAACGGCAACGAATGGACAACGTGAACGCAAACGGACGCATGACGCGGCGTGAGTTGATAGTTCACGTTGGGCTTGTGGTGTCTGCACTCTTTCTTTGAGTGAACGTCCCTCCCCAATGCCAGGCAATGATATCGGCATGCCCCCTACACCCTGGTTCTCAGTATATCAATCTTATATCAAGGATGGTAGGACGAACGGTGAGGGCCGAGCCAGCCTGAGTGAAATGTCTAGTACTCCTCAAGATGGCAGATTTCATGGCGCCTATCACGATGGGGAGGGGCGGGGGTAGGTCTTGCGTAGTTGCGTTCGAAACTGGATAACGTCCATGCTAACACACCAAGGAGGAGCGCCCGAAACGCACGAGGAGAGTAGTGATGTAGTTTGCAGCGTAGGAGAGGCTCGTCCTGTCGTACCAGAAGGGCCTGCAGGTAGTTGATGCCATTACGTCTAGGTCTGCGCGAAAATTGTTTCCTTTGATGTAATTCCGTACTTGTGGATAGTTATTGTCAAATCAAAGTTTTGGAACGACTGTCCTAATACATCGTACATCGAAGCCAATAGCATTGAGTTCAAAGGCTCAAAATATCATACAAGAGGACCACATCACGGTGATGATAACAAAAGTACCGTAACTGGCACATCAGACGCCAGACCAAATAGGGGAATGGGAGGCAGTCTAGTCAAGTAGATAGCATGAAACGTCGATCGGCGGAAAAATAGGGAACTACAGATATTGCGGATCATTTGCTACTCCTTCTCGCCTAGCAGGTGAATAGCGACAGGGCGACCGGAGAGGTGTCGCGCGGTGACAAACTGCCCAATGGCATCCTGGAAGCGTGTGGATGGCTGGGGCCCATATAAGAAAAGATCTTCTAGCGAAGGTAACGCTTCTGTTGCTCGTTCAGTAGCGAGTTCTTGCAGGGCTGGTATAACACGGGGGGCGATTTCCTTGGATAGGTACAAATTCTTAACAGTCGTATAAGGGTGTAAGAGTTCTGCCCATTGGATGTGTTCTAGGTCGTTTTGCCAATCGGGTGGTGAATATCGACTCTCGCGAATGTCCAGGCGTTCCAAATTAGTGAAGGCAGACGGGCATGAGATACAGAGCTGTGGAAGAGCCGAAAGTTGCTAATCTGACTTGCGGCACGAGATCCCTAATTCGAGTTGCGGGTCAGCTGTCTCCGTGTGTGAAGACAATTCGACCTTAATTTCGTTAGAGTGGAAGACCATGTGTGATTGACCAAGCACCGCGAATTGTTCCGTGCGACATAGGAACTTGGGGAGCTGGAAGATGTCAAAGATGAGCTGGTTGAAAAGAGTTACTTTGAAATCATGCAGTGAAGGGACGTCAATTCTGGAGACAAGATCTTCCAAATACTCAGTAACACCTTTAAAGCGTAGACGTGTGAGAGCAGGGAAGGTGGCGCGTCTATTTGAGTGTGGACGTCGGCTTCCTTGGGAGGGACGAGAAAGAGGTGATTGGAAACCAAGGGAAAACATCTCGAGCTTGGGCAGCCCGGCGAGGCAAGCGACCATCTCCTCTGGCGCAATATACCCAGAACGGGGGATATCAACGAGGTAAATGGAGACGAGGTCGGCGGTAGACAAAAGTACCTTCCGCAATGCCTGAAATGCGATGCCATTCAACGAAAGACGTTGTAGACGTGGTGCAGATCCGCCCAGGAATTCATCGGAAAGGACCGGTGCGGCAGCTTTACCCCATTTGTCCCACCAAATGTCCAACTCTTTCAGCGCAGGAAATGGCACATCCATGACTGGTGCATATTTTTCCAACGCTGGACTTGAAACATACCAGAGGACGATCTGAGATACGCGATCAGCAAGCTTGAGTGCAGCAATGGTCTGAGTCTGGTACTCCGCCGTCTGGTGGGACCCGTGTATTACGACTATGGGTAACTCTGGCCAGATATTAAGCATCTCCCTCACAGGTCTTCCGGACCGGCAAAGAAGTCGCAGGTTCAGGCGACGGGGTGAAGAAAAAACAACAATTCGCCATCTCCGACATACATGTACCAGCGTGTGCCACCCATCAAACTCGTGTGCGAGGTCATATCGAAGCTCATCCACATAGAAATTGAAGATATCCAGGAGAGCATCGTCAGGAAGGGAACCGATAGTCACACAGTAATACGGGGCTATACCGCCCAAACTCAGCAATCATTCCATCAGGGACGCGCAGTTGACCACTTACATCTGCTGTCCTCTACCCATAGCCCTTTTCTGCGATGCACAATGCCCCTTTCGGACATCGATCCATTTTCCACCAGCTCGAAAGAGGCACAGTGAGTGGAATGGTCGGTGGAGTGTTTATTCGGTTTTGAAAATAGGCGACTCAGGCTGGGGCAGGCCGAAAATATCGATCAGTCACAATGTCCTCTCATGTGGTACTTGGGAAGGAGATGAGACTAACTTGTTAGAGTCCATGATGACAGAGGAGTGTCAGCCTAGGGATGCGAGAAACAAAGCGGTCTTCAAAGCTGTGATCCTCGGGACGCCACATGCTTGATCGTCTCTCTCGGCCTTTTCCTTTCCGTTCGTTTTGCTTGCCCACATCGCTCTACGTAGCTTTCCCTTTCCTCACAAACTCGTTCTCACGTATCATGCAAAAAAACCTCCAGAGCATCTTCCTGCCAGTCCGTCTTACCGTCAAAATATCATAGCTTTATCTCACTACTTACTCAGTGCACTTATCCCAGAACTCGCTCTTGGTCTCGTATTCCTTTGCGCTTTCCTAGTCAACCCTCCGATTTGAAAGACGGCTCTGCCTTCGATGCCACGATGGAATAACCGTACAATCCGACAGCAGCAACATCAACATCCCCCACACTCGTGGCCGTCACTTCAACACTAGCACCAGTCGTACCTCCCTCCACATCATCGCCCGTGAGTGCCAGTTCCACACCGCCCTCCATCAGCCCTCCGTCCCTCTCCAGTCTACCTCCTTTACCTCTCCCACCCCGTCCTGACGACGCCGTTTGCTTCCCCATATCCCATCCTCTACAACCGTTTTGGCTCAGCCGCTTACCGGTATTGCTCTCCCATGTATGGATTCATGAGGACCATAGACATGGTGGCTACGGGTATGGTAACCACGGGATGAGCGGGGTGTCCACAGGTGCGTGCAACGGCATGGGCTCTATTCTGTGATGGTGACCAATCTTGCCATCCAGCATTCAAGTTTGCCGTGCGGGCGTTCGTGGACCTTGCGCGGATGCCCGATTCGACTTTCATGGTCATGAAATCGCCTTTTTCGCCCCTGCTGGCATCGTACACCGCCACACGCAGCTCCACGATGCTTTTGTCACCATACTCGAGCTGTTTGGCCTATTCCACTGGCTGAGCGGGCCTCTCACTGGACGTTGGAGAGCCAGCGAGATGAGTTGCGAGCTTTGGGAGTTCTTCATTGACCTTCCCGTGCATGGCGGTACCGCAATGCGGCCGTCAAAGCCCCCGCCGAACACGACCAAGAAGCCGCTCTCTCGTTTTCCTCGCGTCTCTCAGGATCCCGTACTCGATGCACAAGCGCGTCAAAATTCTGATAGAGCGCGGGGTGCAATTACAGCAGCGTCAACAAGAGTCACAGCAGCGCCATCGCCATGTCGTCCCTAGAGCAAACAACCAGACTTGTCTCAGCTCGCGAGAGCGCGCATTATGTATGTGTTCCAGGCTTCGATGTCAGGAGTTGAACCTATTCGAGGACCGAGACCGTGGCGGTGATGGGAAAGTTGAATCTGAGCACGGGTGCAGAGGTCGAGATGGAATAGTGGAAGGCACAATCGTGTGCGGGTTGGCAAGTCTAATTCTTGGAGAAATTCATCGAAACAACGTCTGTACATGATACGATACCTCATTTGATTGCTGCCCACCGTTGCCCTTTCCTTCTATTCGCATCATATATATATATATCGTGTTCATCGCTGGGGAGCTAAGATTGAATCTTGGGCAACGAAGAGTGAACAAAATCCTTTACCCGTGCGGACGGTACGAGTATGATACGTATACGCAAGTCGGAGTTGCGATACCTGAGCGGCGCTCACCGAGAATAGCACCTCCACACTGTATTCGTGTCTACCATGCACACTGGCATTCTTCGATATTAATATCCACAAGATCCGATGCTACGACACGAAGCCTAGTGACCGCAACGTAATATTACAATAACTGTCTCCTTGACTCTGAAATGACCCTGGCAGAATGTCTGTCGCCACCAAACCCACGAAGCTAGGTCCTGCTCCGCCGCAAGGTGACAATTATGGTCAATGTCTGATTTTGTCCCATTTCGTCGCTGTTACTGGCCTCGCCAGAGTCAAGGCCTACACATACTTCGAGATCACGATGGAAGTGAGGACTAGTGAGTGACTGTGCTGTTGCTGAACTTGACCTGCACGAGACTCCCCTAACCCGAACATGGATTCTGTCTATCGTCCAGTAGACTAGCTTCAGAGACCGACCTTATTTCTTCTAGCTACCGTTCTGTAGACAGAAGTATCACGATCAATACGGATAACAGCGATGCCATGGCGCAAGGCCATATTCTTGGCGCAGGTAGAGCGATCTGACACCAGTCCGGGCCTCGCGCAAACGTACGAGTCAATATTCATGACCACCCACTCGTTGTTTTTCGCCGTCACCAGGGTAGTCGATCATTTTGCACAGCTCCGCAACGCCTTCTTCAATGCCCTTGACTCCGACCTGTTATCTGCGCCGGCAGAGCGAGCTCCTCATGGGGTCGTCCGAGTCGTGGCACGAGCGGCAGCGAGACACGCGTCAAGTTTTGCGGGCTTCTCGATGGGCATTCCGTGCATAGCCCTGCCGCGTACTTGTCGCGACACCTACCCGATGCAAGAGAGTCAAGAAGCTGCGCGTGCTCATCTACATCGCCCCTTGCATCCCATGCGCGATGCACAAGCTTGTCAAGAACTTCGCTGAGGAGGTCGGCTCATGGGCGGACGTCGAGGCGAAGTAGTGGTGGTGCAAGGGCCTCACGCCCGAGAGGTGCGAAGGCCGGTTCACCATCAAGTCGGACAAGGTTTGGTGAGAAACGCCCTGCCGCTGCTGCCCAAATAACAGCAGTGGCAAAGATAGTAACATGGAGCTTAGGAGATCGAGTTATTCGAATAGACATCGACTCTGCCGACTTGCGTTATATGCAAACTCGTGGACGACGGCAATATTTCTGCGTCTCCCTAGAATACCTGTTCCCCGACTTTAACGATGACTGTTCTTGTAAAACCAGATATCCTAGCTTAATATTGACCACAAAGTATCATACAAGAAAGGTCATAAGCCAACATTGCGATCGCGACCACAGTAGCAAGGGTATTGTAACTGGCATATCAAGAGTCAAACCAAACGGATAAAAAGAGGTTTGGGATATGTACTAGTAGATGACATGAAATATCGATCGGATGAAAATGGAAACTCGCTGGCATTGACGTCCCTGAATCATGCTTCCTGCATCCATTTTTCCGCACGCTGGATATCCACAGGGTGGCCAGAGAGCCTGCGCGCTGCAACAAACCCTCGAATGGCTTTCGGGACAGGTTCGGATGACTGGAACTCATCTAGGAAAAGAACTTGTAGCGCAGGTAACACTTCGATAGCCCGTTCCCCTGCTAGTTCTTCCAGAGCTGGTGCGATATGGGGGACAACTTCTTGAGATAGGTACAAACTCTTGACACTGGTAAAGGGCTGGACGAGTTCCAACCATTGGCTGTTCTCGACGTCATCTTGCCAGTTTGGTCGTGCCCAGTCATATTGGGTCTCGTGAATGTCGAGGAATTCCAGATTAGAGAGGGCACACGAGGTCGAATGACAGACCTGGGAAAGCGATGAAAGCTGCCAATCGAGCATTTTGCATGAGATACTCAACTCGAGTCTTGTGGAGTCCTCCATCTGTGATCGGGTGGAAAATATGACGCGAATGGATGTGTCCCGAAAAACTACATCTGCACGATCGAGTGCTGCAAATTTATCTGCACGGAACAAAAGCTTTTGTAGCTGCGAGATATCGAAGACGAGTTGATTGAAGAACATTATATGGATGTGATTCAGTAGTGGAACATCTATGCGGGCCACAAGGTCCTCCAGGTATTCGGTGACACCCCTAAACCAAAGGTATGTGAGAGCGGGGAGGACTGTGCGCACAGGTGGGCGTGGAAGTCGGTTGGCTTTGGAGGGGCGAGATAGAGGTGATCGGAAACCAAGGGAAAATTGGTTGAGCTTGGGCAGCCTGGCGAGGCAAGCGACCATCTCGTCAGGTGAAATGTATCCGGAATGTGGAATATCCAGGAGGTGAAGGCGGACAAGATCGGTGGTAGACAAAAGTAGTTTCCGCAATGCCGGAAATGCGATGCTTCTCAGCCGAAGGCGTTGTAGACGTGGTGCAGATCCGCCCAGGAATTCATCGGAAAGGACCGGTGCAGCAGCTTCATCGCAATTGTCTATTTCGATCTCCAATTCTGTCAGCGCAGGAAATGGCACTTGCATGACGGTTGCATATGTTTCCAATTTTGAACTTGGATCTTCCCAGAAGAAGATCTGAGACACGCGATCAGCAAGCTTGAGTGCGGCAATAGTCTGGTTGTCCGCTGCCTTGTTGAGATTGTCTAGTACGACTATGGGTAACTCTGGCCAGATATCGAGCATCTCCCTCACAGATCTTGCGTACCCGCAAAAGAGTTGCAGGTTCAGGCGACGTGGTGAGGAAAAAACAACAATTCGCCATCTCCGGCATACATGTACCAGCGTGTGCCACCCATCGAACTCGTCTAGGAAGTCACCATACTCACGAAGTTCATCCACATAGAAAGCAAATATTTCCAGGAGAGCATCGTCGGACAGGGAACCGATAGTCACACAGTAATACGGGGCTATACCGCCCACACTCAGCAATCATTCCATAAGGGACGCGGGGTTGACCACTTACCTCTGCTGTCCTCTACCCATAGCTCTTTTCTGCGATGCACAATACCCCTTCCAGACACAGATCCATTGTCCATCAACTCAAAAGAGGAATGGTCAGTGGAATGGTCAGTGGAGTGTTTACTCGGTTTTGAAAATAGGCGACTCCTGCTGGGGCAGGCCATAAATATCGATCAGTCACAACGTACTCTCATGATAGCACTTGGAAAGGACATGAGACTTACTTGTCAGAGTCCACGATGATAGTGGAGTGTCAGCCTAGGGATGCGAGAAACAAAGCGGTCTTCAAAGCTGTGATCCTTGCGACGCCACATACTTGTCGCCTCTTTCGGCCTTTGCCTTTCGTCCTCGTCCTGCTTGCCCACGACTTGGACGCCCTACGTAGCTTTCCCTTCCTCACAAACTCATTCTCATGTATTCTGCAAAAATACCTCCCGAGCGTCTTCCTGCCAGTCTGCCTTACCGTCGAAATACCACTGCTTTCTCTCACTACTTACTCAGTGTACTTATCCCAGAACTTGCTCTTTGTCTCATATTCCTTTGCGCTTTCCCAGTCAACCCTCCGATTTGGAAGATGGCTCCGCCTTCGATGCCACGATGGAATAACCGTACAATCCAACAGCAGCAACATCGACATCCCCCCACACTCGTAGCCGTCACTTCAACACTACCACCAGTCCTACCTGCCTCCACATCATCACCCGTGAGCGCCAGTTCCACACCGCCCTCCATCAGCCCTCCATCCCTCTCCGGATCCACCTCCTTTACCTCTCCCACCCCATCCTGACGACGCCGTTTGCCTCCCCACATCCCATCCTCTACAACCTTTTCGGCTCAGCTGCTTACCGGTATTGCTCTCCCATGTGTGGATTCATGAGGACCATGGACGTGGTGGCTATGGGTATGGTAGCCACAGGATGAGCGGGGTATCCACAGGTGCGTGCAACGGCATGGGCTCCATTCTGTGACGGTGACCAATCTTGCCATCCAGCACTCAAGTTTGCTGTGCAGGCGTTCGTGGACCTCACGCGGATGCCCGATTCAACTTTCATGGTCATGAAATCGCCTTTTTCGCCCCTGCTGGCATCGTACACCGCCACACGCCGCTCCGCGATGCTTTTGTCACCATATTCGAGCTGTTTGGCCTATTCCACTGGCTGAGCAGTCCTCTCACTGGACGTTGGAGAGCCAGCGAGATGAGTTGCGAGCTTTGGGAGTTCTTCATTGGCCTTCCCATGCATGGCGGTACTGCAATGCGGCCATCAAAGCCCCCGCTGAACATGACCAAGAAGCCGCTCTCGTTTTCCTCACGTCCTTCAGGATCCCATACTCCATGCACAAGGTCGTCAAAATTCTGATAGAGCACGGGGTGCAATTACAGCAGCGTCAACAAGAGTCACAGCAGTGCCATCGCCATGTCATCGCTAGAGCAAACAACCAGACCTGTCTCAGCTCGCGAGAGCATGCATTATGTATGCGTTCCAGGCTTCAATGTCAGGAGTTGAGCCTGTTCGAGGACCGAGACCGTGGCGGTGATGGGAAAGTTGAATCCGAGTACGGGTGCAGAGGTCGAGATGGAATAGTGGAAGGCCCAATCGTGTGTGGGTTGGCAAGTCTAATTCTTGGAGAAATTCGTCGAAACAACGTCTGTACATGATACGATACCTCATTGATTGCTGCCCACTGTTGCCCTTTCTTTCTATTCGTATCATATATACATATATCGTGTTCATCGTTGGGGACCTAAGATTGAATCTTGGGCAACAAAGAGTGAACAGAATCCTTTACCCGTGTGGACGGTACGAGTACATATACGCAAGTCGGAGTTGCGATACCTGAGCGGCGCTCACCGAGAAAAGCGTGGAGGGTATTCGTGTCTACCATGCACACTGGCATTCTTCGGTATTAATATCCACAAGATCCGATGCTACGACATGACACCTGGTGGCCGCAACGTAATAACATAACGACTGTCTCCTTGACTTTGAAATGACCCTGGCAGAATGTCTGTCACTCACCAAACCCACGAAGCTAGGTCCTGCCCCGCCGCAAGGTGACAATTATGGTCAATATCTGATTTTGTCCCATTTCGTCGCTGTTACTGGCCTCGCCAGAGTCAAGGCCTACACATACTTCGAGATCACGATGGAAGTGAGAACTAGTGAGTGACTGTGCTGTTGCTGAACTTGACCCGCGCGAGACTCCCCATAACCCGGACGTGGATTCTGTCTATTGTCCAGTAGACTGGCTTCAGAGGCTGACCTTATTTCTTCTAGCTACCATTCTGTAGACAGAACTATCACGGTCAATACGGATAACAGCAACGCCATGACGTGAGGCCATATTCTTGGCGCAGGTAAAGCAATCTGACACCAGTCCGGGCCTCGCGCAGACGTACGAGTCAATATTCGTGACCACCTACTCGTCGTTTTTTGCCGTCGCCGGAGTAGTCGGTTATTTTGCGTAGCTCCGCAACGCCTTCTTCAATGCCCTTGACTCTGACCCGTTATCCGCGCCGGCAGAGCGAGCTTCTCATGGGGCCGTCCGAGTCGTGGCACGAGCGGCAGCGAGACACGTATCAAGTTTTGCGGGCTTCTTGACGGGCTTCCCGTGCATGGCCCTGCCGCGTACTTGTCGCGACACCTACCCGATGCAAGGGAGTCAAGAAGCCGCTCGTGTTCATCTACGCCACCCCTTGCATCCCATGCGCGATGCACAAGCTTGTCAAGAACTTCGCTGAGGAGATTGGCTCATGGGCGGACGTCGAGGCGAAGTAGTGGTGGTGCAAGGGCCTCATGCCTGAGAGGTGTGAAGGCCGGTTCACCATCAAGTCAGACAAGGTTTGGTGAGGAACGCCCTGCCGCCGCTGCCCAAATAGCAGCAGCGGCAAAGACAGTAACATGGAGCTTAGGAGATCGAGTTATTCGAATAGACATCGATTCTGCCGACTTGCGTTATATGCAAACTCGTGGACGACGGCAATATTTCTGCGTCTCCCTAGAATAACTGTTCCCCGACTTTAACGATGACTGTTCTTGTAAAACCAGATATCCTAGCTTAATATTGACCACAAAGTATCATACAAGAAAAGTCATAAGCCAACATTGCGATCTCGATCACAGTAGCAAGGGTACTGTAACTGGCATATCGAGTCAAACCAAACGGATAAAAAGAGGTTTGGGATATGTACTAGTAGATGACATGAAATATCAATTGGATGAAATGGAAACTCGCTGGCATTGACGTCCCTGAATCATGCTTCCTGCGTCCTTTTTTCCGCACGCTGGATATCCACAGGGTGGCCAGAGAGGCTGCGCGCTGCAACAAACCCTCGAATGGCTTTCGGGACAAGTTCGGATGACTGGAACTCATCTAGGAAAAGAACTTGTAGCGCAGGTAACACTTGGATAGTCCGTTCCCCTGCTAGTTCTTCCAGAGCTGGTGCGATATGGAGGACAACTTCTTTCGATAGGTACAAACTCTTGACACTGGTAAAGGGCTGTAAGAGTTCGAACCATTGGCTGTTCTCCACGTCATCTTGCCACTTTGGTCGTTCCCAGGAATCTTGAGTCTCATGAATGTCGAGGAATTCCAGATTAGAGAGGGCGCACAAGGTCGAATGACAGACCTGGGAAAGTGATGAAAGCTGCCAATCGAGCATTTTGCATGATATACTCAACTCGAGTCTTGCGGAGTCCTCCATCTGTGATCGGGTGGAAAATACGATGCCAATGGATGTGTCCTGAAAAAACACGTCTGCACGATCGAGTGCTGCAAATTTATCTGCACGGAACAAATCCTTTTGTAGCTGCGAGATATCGAAGACGAGTTGATTGAAAAACGTTATATGGACGTCATTCAGTAGTGGGACATCTATGCGGGCCACAAGGTCCTCCAGGTATTCGGTGACACCCCTAAACTGAAGGTATGTGAGAGCGGGGAGGACTGTGCGCGCAGGTGGGTGTGGAGGTCATTTTTGCTTTGGAGGGGCGAGATAGAGGTCATAGGAAACCGAGGGAAATTGTGTTGAGCCTGGGCAGCCCGGCGAGGCAAGCGACCATCTCCTCAGGTGAAATGTATCCGGAATGTGGAACATCCTCGAGATCAAGGCGGACAAGGTCGGTGGTAGACAAAAGTAGTTTCCCCAATGCCGGAAATGGGATGCCTTCCAGCGAAAGGTATTGTAGACGTGGTGCAGATCCGCCCAGGAATTCATCGGAAAGGACCGGTGCAGCAGCTTCATCCCAATTGTCCCACCTGATATCCAATTCTGTCAGCGCGGGAAATGGAACTTGCATGACGGTTGCATATGTTTCCAATGCTGAACTTGAAGCATTCCATAAGAAAATCCGAGACACGCGATCAGCAAGCTTGAGTGCGGCAAAGTCCTGATCATCGAACGGTGCTCCTAAGATTATGGGCAACTCTGGCCAGATATCGACCATCTCCCTCACAGATCTTCCATAGTCGCAAAAGAGTTCCAAGTTCAGGCGACGTGGTGAGGAAAAAACAACAATTCGCCATCTCCGGCATACATGTACCAGTGTATGCCACCCATCAAACTTGATATCATGGTCAACATACTCATGAAATTCATCCAGATAGAAATCAAATATTTCCAGGAGAGCATCTTCGGGCAGTGAGCCGATAGTCACACGTCGGTAATACGGGCCTAAACCACCCAATATCAGTAATTGAATTGTTCCAAAACGGACGCGCGGCTGACCACTGACATCTGCTGTCCTCTACCCATAGCTCTTTTCTGCGACGCACAATACCCCTTCCGGACGTCGACCCAGTGGCCATTGGCTCCAAAGAGGGGCGGTGAGTGGAGTGGTCGGTGCCAGTAGAGTAATTATCCTGTTTCGAAAATGGGTGACTCGGGCAGTTCTAGAATTTTCGCGTTGGGTTTTTTGCTTATATCAGCTGACCTGGGATGTTGGCTGCTGTCGGTCTTTCAACAGATCGAGATACTTTCCTCGTTTAATGTTAAATCGTTAATAACTAAAATAAACAAGTTTATAATATATTCCATAAATATGTGGCCGGGTGCTTGTGGCCCGAACGCGAACGCGGCCGTGTGTTTGTGGCCCAAACACAAACGCGAACGCGAACGGAAGGGAGGAATGGGAGAGCGTGTTCTTGCTCTCCCCGTGTTCTCCCTCCCTTTCCGTGCAATGCCGACATACGTTTTCCCCCCATCTGTTGTTCCGCACGCGCCTGAATTAACGACCGGGCCGAGCGCACCACCATCTGAATGGCCTGGAGAGTCCGGAGACAAAGGGCCTGGGCCTGGGAACGTTGCACCTGACGACGAATCGGACGCCGATGCTCCAGCCGAGGAAGATTCAAATGGGGACCCGATGGAGGACCCGGCCACTTCCCAGAAGAAAGGAAGCTTCTATTCAGACCGGAAGGGAAAATTTTACACGCTAGAATGGGCCAATTTTGCTGAATTTGATGCATGGCGCCAGGCGGAGGAGGCTGCTCACTCAATCGAGTTCCGGGCCTCAACTGCCTGGAAGGGCGGCATGCTCTGGACACGTCGGCGCCTTTTCGTGTGCGGGCGCCAGGTCACCGGAGGCAGGAAATACTCAAAAAAGCACCCGGATGTTACGACTTGATACGGTATTGGCTTATGAAAACCTTTTTTCCTTTCTTACTTACCTAATACGCTTACCGATACGTTTACTAATTAGAGTCTCACGCGACTCAGGAGGCCGTGACTCCTCACGTGCCTTGGGGCTATGCCCCGTGACTCAGACTCTGACGGAGTCGAATGAGTCAGACTCATACGTTCCACTTCTGTTTCACTTTGATCTGACTCGCTTTAGTATCATATGTACCATAACGGGTTATCCCAAAAGGGGAGCCTCTGTACTATATAAAGTCGCGCTGTAGAATACTTTGTATCCCAAGCTCGACTTGGTTACTTTCCCGAATCTACTTGATCCCTTTCATAGTGTTGAGTGTAGAAGGACCCCTCTCATCTACCCTCACCACTACGTCTCAGAGTATTAAAGGCCCTTCCTCGCGAAGCACCCTTTAATACTAGTCTTGCTTCAACTCTATCAGTCTTAGGCAACTGTCGAAGGCCTACTCTATTCTATAAGTCTAAGTAGCACTTGCGAGCTACTGTCAAAAGGACTTGTTCATATCTATTCACAAGTCACACGTGCTGAGCCTAGGTACCAAGGGTTAAGCCCGGACCTTAGAGACGTATCATTACTTCAGGTAGAACGTCCCTCGTGCTAGCAGGATCTCCACATATCCCTCTAGGTCAAGTCGACCCTTAACGCCCTCGGGAGCGTTACACCGGAGCAGAAGCACAAGATCGAATCTAAGAAAATGAACTGCCATTGCTGTGTAGTGATTAAATTCTATCCCCACACGACAACTATATTAGGGAACTACAAGACAAAACATAATCACGACACTGGGGAAAAAAATATCAAATTTTTGGGGATATCACGCGAGGTCCAGGAACGCGTGAAAGCATTGTTGGAGCAGAAAGTTGATCGTCGGCAAATTGTACGTAAATACTATTTTATTTATTTCTTTTCGATCTGATCAGTCCCGTCCCAGATGCGTACAATTCATGACGCGGCGCCCAAGCTTAGCCGAGAAAGATGCATCTCGCCTGAATATGTGAATCACTGGGCACAGCAGATTGAGCATGAGAAGATCCGCTTGCACCCAGAGGATGCAACCTCTATCAAGCTTTGGGTTGATAGACTCAGAGGAAATAATGTCGCCTCATATCTCAAAGATAAGGCCACTGATCCGCCCCTGGGATCAGATCTAGACAAGAAAACATTTATTTTGTGCATCCAGACCCCATTCCAATTGGATGCTTTCCAGCACCTTGGTAATGGATTCATCGGGATCGACGCCACTCACAATATTATGCAATACCCGGACTTCCTTCTATTCACAATTATTGCAAGGGACCGGTGGGGCCGAGGTACGCTATCGTGACTACCGTTGGGCTCAGCACTAATTGCTAAAAATAGGTGTTCCAGTTGCTTGGATGCTATCATCCAATGGAACGACGGAAACGATTGCATTCTTCCTTAATTGGGTGAAAGAAGCGAGCCCGGCTGTCCGGCCCGCAATTATAATGACAGATCGCGACCAAGCACAAATCAAGGCGATCGAGAAGGTCTACTCAGATAGCCGGGTCCTATTGTGCCTCTGGCACGTCCTGTGTGCATTCAGATCACATATTGTGACAGAAGAATTTCAGGAGCTGTGGGAAAAGGTCAAATCTTGGGTCAGAACTGAGGATTCTGATGAGTTTCAGAGGATCTGGACAGAGATCTCAAGCGATCCATCTGTCCCACAGAGTTTTGTGAAGTATTTGGCCACTGATTGGATGCCAAAGGATCATATGTGGTCTTTATCTAAGCGGACAGAGCGTACCCTATTGGAAGAAGGTAATACTAACATGCTCATCAAAGCGTATGTAATTTAATCTGCACTATCTTATCGATCGCTAATCTCATACCTTTAGATATCATCATTTACTCAAAACTAGGGATCAGCAAGGGTATGGGTTAACCCATGGTATTGTGACCACAGGTTGCACAGGTACAGGTATGGTTTAGCAAATTCTATTACCGCATTAATACCGTACCTGTGACCCGTAGTCGCGGGTACCGCGCAATTCCGGTTGCGGGTTTCGGGAAATGCCGAGTCGCGTCGTTCGTCACACTAGCGTGACTCATGACTCATGCACAACTCGCGTCAGTGGTGTGCCACCTATTCAGATGCTTACCCACGACAGCCACGAACACGCGAACAACAAAAACACTCGGAACGGAACGGCAACATATGAACATCGACAGCAGCATGCGAACGACGAGGATAACAGACGAGCACGCCAACGACACGGGAACGAGCACGACGACCCGACAAGCACGCGAACGCGAACACTGCCGCAAATGCAACACCACGACCAACGCAACATAACGCAAACACAAATGCGGACTCGAACCCGAACCCGAACGTCACAAACACGAACGCAAGGCAAACGCAACGCCACGCAAACGCCACGCCACGCAAACCTGAACGAAAACAATACGAAACCAATGCAAACGCCACGCAACGCAAAGTCCGACGCAATGCAAACCCGAACGAAACCAACCAACGCAAACGCAAACGCCACGCAAAGTCCGACGCAACGCAAACCCGAACGAAACCAACCAACGCAAACGCAAACGCCATGCCATGCACAAGTCCAACGCAACGCAAACCCGAACAAAACCAACACAAACACAAACACCACGCCACGCCACGCCACGCCACGCAAACCCGAACGAACCAACACGAAGCCAATGCAACACGACGCAAACACAAATGCGAACTCGAACCTGAACCCGAACGTCACAACACGAACGCACACGCAACGCAAACACAAACGAAAACAACGCAAACGCAAATGCAACGCCACGGTATCGCCACGCCACGCAAACCCGAACGAACGATCACGAAGCTAACACAAACGCAAATGAAACCAGCGTAAGTTCGAACGAGTCAACTCGGGGACCACACTCTCGACACTTGTAAATAGAATGTATCATGTATTTTTGTAGATTTAGATACCCACAATACAATGTACCACGGTGTTAAATGCACCGCGGTTTTTTGAGTGAACCGCGGGTCATACCTGCTTCTGCAGGTAGAGTGTGCTATACGGGTGCGGTGTCAAAGGTGACGGGTGCGGTGTGTCAAAAAAAACCCGAGGTGTCACCCGTGCTGATCCCTACATGTGCCTGTTAACAAGCAGGCCTAAGTAGCATGTCAGACTTGTTAAGGCAGAGTAACTTTTTGAATAAACTACTTATCACTTAAAAAAAAAAAAAAAAACTACCAGACCTACTATGATACATCACCAATCGACCAGAAGAACATGGTGCTATTGATGATGATGAACTCTCCAGAGCATATTGGAAAGCAGCAACCTCAATTGCCCCAGCAGGATATTACACAGTCCTCAGAGGAAATTCAGGCTTATACTGAGAAGCCCAAATCAAATATATCAAAACTGGCAACAACTCCACCTGGTATATCATCGACAAGCAAGGAAACAAACTACAAACCCATAAGGGACAAAGAATCGGAGTAGGAAGACAGATTCTTGGACACGGACTTACACACCCACACCTACACCCAATCCACAGGAGCAGATGTTCTCATTGGTTCAACCACAGAAGCAGACATCATCCTCACCCCAACCCCATGAAGAATTTGTGGCTGGAGGATAACACCATGTAGTAACCCTTCAGGGAACTAGCCCCCTTCAAGAAGACACTGCTCTACCAGTACCCACTATCACCCTTGCCATTGAGCAAGCAGCAATTGAAGGGCAAGAAATTCCTGTCAATATAAACCCAGTAACCGCCAATATGTCAGACCAACAGGGACAACAGCAGAACACACAAACGGTTGGAAGAACTGTAACCTACTCTAATGGCTCTCTCAAAGGAGCAAACCTACCAATTTTCGATGGCAAATGATCCAAGGCAAAGAACTGGATGTGCTGCTTCAAGGTCTATAGGATGGCCAACAAAAATAAAAAACAAATGGCCATACCTGAACAACATGTAGGAGTAGCACTCTCCTACATCATGGAACCAAACATCAATGCCTGGGTCAATGAACAGCTCAAGGAACTAGAGGACAAGGTCCTCATCCAGGGAATTGACCCTAGCGACAAAAGACTCTGGAGGGAATTCAAAACCAACTTTGATAATGCTTTTACTGACCTCACTGAACAACAGGATGCTTTTGAAAAACTCAGAAAGCTACACATGATAGGGGGAGATCTCAACTCCTACATCGCTACCTTCAATACCCTTGCAAAAATTGCCAGGTTCAGTACCACAGAAAAAGGGATGGTTGAAATGTTCAAAGATGGGCTAAACCAACAGCTCAAAGAGACCATTATCAACAACTACACCACAAAACCTGTCACAATGGAAGATTGGCAGAGAGAAGCTAGGGAGTGTCAAGTTCACTGGCTTGAAACCAGAAACTTGAGAGGACATAAGCTCACCCCCACACAGCAATGTTGGGCAGCAGCACTCATTGTCAAAAAGTACCCCAACCAGAGACAATCACAGCCCAGCAACAAGGTTGTCCCCATGGATGTGGATGCTGGGGAGTTCACAGAACTCACCCCAGAGGAGCAGCAGCAGCTGTGCAGGAACAACACCTGCTTCTACTGTAAAGCAGTAGGGCACATTTCACGACACTGTCACAAGAAACAAGCCCAGCAGGGAGGCCGGACCAGAGCAACCAGCTCAGGCTGAGGCTGGGGCCAACCCAATGGGAACAGAGGAGGCTGGTCCAGAGCAACCAGCTCAGGCCAAGGCTGGGGCCCCTCTGAACAATGTGCTCAAGCCACAATGGTAGAGGAGGGAGAAGAGAGAACCTCTTCAAAGCCCAGCAAAGAGGAATTCAAGGAAATGGTGATAGAATGGTCTGAGAACAATAGAACAGACTTTTTGAATTCGGTTTTGGATTTTACCAAGGGCCAAGACTGACAGCTGCAGTCAAGGCCCTACATCTGAGAACAATGTACTCAACACAATACAGTAGTGTTCAAATGCCATTCAATTTTTATACTACCTCAGGCAAGGCAGAAGAAATCACCCTCATCAACAGTGGGGCAACTGGAAATTTTATCGATTATCAGACCATCCTAAGATACTGAATTCCCACAGAAAGGCTTAATACCCCTATCCCAGTCAGAAACATTGATGGGATGAGAAATTGCTCTGGATATATCAACAGAAGTGTGGACCTTGTCATTTGCAAAGGAAATAAGTTAAACAGACCACTTTCTATGTCACTAACTTAGGATGTGACAGGGTTATACTTGGGTACCCATGGCTAGCACAATTCAACCCAGAAATCAATTGGACAAACACCAAGGTAGAAGGACCACAGGTCCTCATCAGTTCCCTTAGGAACCAGCGCAATTATATCCACCATGTATGTGCAGTAGCCCAGTCGCTGGCCCAAGAAGATGAGACCCTCATCATGCATTTAGGACAAACAGAGAAAGGAATTGAACACAAATGGGCTAAACTCATGAGAGAAATGGGGGAATGGATCCAGAAAACCATGATTGCCCAGCAAATGGCCAAGAAAGCCTATGACAAGGAACACACAAACATGGAATGAACAATCCCCACAGAATATCAATGGCATAAAAAGGTCTTCTCTGAAGAAGAGGCAAAATGGTTCCCACCAGTCCAACAATTCAACCACTGTATCATCCTATGCACCAATGCACCAGAAACCATCAACTATAAAGTCTATCCCCAGTCTAGAGAAGCAGCCAAAGCTCAGGATAAATATATCAATGAAAACCTTGAAAAGGGTTTTATCAGCCCCTCAGACTCTAGCTATAGATTCCCTTCGTTTATGGTGCTCAAAAAAGTTGGAACACATTGGTTCATGGTCGACTACCAACTACTCAATAACATACGGAACCAGACATTACCCCATTGCCCCACATTCGGACGATTATCGAGAAAATAGCCAAAATGGAACTCTTCACTAAATTTGACATCAGGGAAGGGTACCATAATATCCAAATTGTGCCAGAAGACCAATGGAAAATGGCATTCAAAACACTTCAGGGATTATTTGAGTTTAATATCATATCATTTGGCCTCTGTAATGCACCAGCAACCTTTTCCAGGTTTATTGCATGGGTAGTTGCACCACTCCACAAGAAATATCCCAAGAACTTTGCACATTACATGGATGACCTCCTAGTGGCAACAATGAAACAAGATTGGAAATTACATTGGCAAATCATACATGAACTGCTCATTTTACTGGAAGAAAGTTCACTGTTTCTCAAACCATCAAAATGTGTCTTTGAACAAGAAGAAGTCGATTTCCTAGGGGTGCACTTGGGCTGTGGGCAAGTCACAATAGATCTGTCAAAGGTGGCTGGTATTTGGGACTGGCCAGAGCATCTACACTCAGTAAAGGAAGTACGCAGCACATTGGGTGTACTTGGGTTTCAACATCCCTTTATCCCTGACTTTGCCACTATTGCACAACCCCTCACCAACTTACTCAAGAAAGACACACCATTTGTCTTTACCAACACATGTCATGAAGCTATCCACACACTTAAACAAATTGTCACTTTGTCACCTGTCCTCGCTGTGCCCGACCAAGATAAACAATTCATCCTTGAAGTAGATGCCTCACAGTACACAATGGGTGCTATTCTCTACCAGGCCGACATTGCACGAAAAGACAGGTGGAACTGCCCTATTTTATGACCATATGGCTACTACTCTCACACCTTCAGTGCTATGGAACAATGCTACCCCATCTACAATCGGGAATACTTAGCAATGGTGAAAGCCTTATGACACTGGGATTATCTCCTGAAAAATACAGCCATACCAGTACTCATACTTACAGACCACAAAAACTTGGAATACCACAGGGAGCCCCACCGCATCAGCAACTGGATCAATGGCTACAACCAGGGAATGAATGAATATTGTGTTAAGATCTGTTACAAACCAGGGAGCACTAATCATGCTGACACACTCTCTCAATGCCCCGATTACAGACCTGATACTTCCCTGGAAGAGGAAGTCATTTCACTCCCTGCAGACCTTTTTGTACCCCCAGGTGTACCCATTGTTAAGGTTATTTGCCCCCACCAGATTCATACCCTCCAACTTGGTGACCCTCTTGGGCTGGAGAGCACTGTTCACTCTGTGGATCAGGCCAGCATTAGGGTTGTGGATGTGGAGGACAACGATCTGGCAATCAATAATACCCCTTACCATGACACCCTGACCACCTCTGATTTGGAAACTACCATTACCCAGCAACAATCACTGGAGCCAGACACATTGTCCAGGTGGTGATGAGCCCACCAACTCCAGCTCCTTGCTCTCTTACCACCATCATCTATTTTTCCATGTCTTTTGTTACAGATGATACTTCCCTTGCCTTGTCCCCTTGACCTCGGCTTAAGCATCGCATTAAGGATGCCATGGCCAGTGGTCAGTCCACTCCCATTGCCGCCTTCTCTTCCCTCAGCACTTGCTCCCCTGTGACTGCCTCCCTTTCCCCTCCTCCCATGGCTTGCCCTAGGATAGAGTCTATGCTTGTCAACCCCTCAGCCCCTGTGGAGGCCACTAACTGTCCCCCTGGGGACCCAAAGTTGGCTGAGGATGCCGGGGTAAGTGCTAAGACCCACACTAGCCCTCCTAAAAGGACAGTCTCAACCCCTGTCAACACTCTCCTGGACCTTTATTGTCATCACTGGTTACTCAACCGTGACCACCTTCGTTCCTCCCTCCTGTCCTGCCAGTGGGACATCAAGACTGGATGCATTTCCTGGGTCAAGTTCGCTCCCCCTTTCCATTCTGCCCTTCTACGGGCTGCTTTATGTGTGTCCCCTATCGATTGCCTCGTTGCTGTCATGAAGCAGGCACTCTTCACATATGTGATCGAAGTTCTGGAAGGCCGTGTAAGCCCCTCCACTTTCTTCCCACCTGCCTGTCCTGCCCCACGCCCTGCGCGTGCCTGCAAGTCTGGGCCCTCAGCTCCACCTCCCCCTCACACCCCACACCCTGTTCCCACCCCTACTGCTCCGGCAGCATCTAAGGGGAAAGGCAGGAAGAAGGGCAAGAAGGCACGTGTTGCCTCCTCAGCCTCCTCGGGGACGCCACAGCCGGCCTTGCGGCCCGCTGCCCTGGCCCCCCAGGCCCCTTCTCCATTGCCGTTGGGCACTCCTGTGTCCGGCTCCGGCCCACTTGCCGCTTTCAAGCAGCAAAGGCTGTTGAGCCTCTGTAACATGCGGATGTACACCCATTTGGCGATGGATCTTACAGAGCAGCAAGAGTTGGCCTCTTTGGCCAACAGGATGATGCGGTTTGGCTGGGCTCCATCTGCATCACCCCTGACTTCTACTCTGCTGCCCACCCCCCTTCTCCTTCCCTCTCCGTTTCCCCCCGACCTGGGCTGATAGGCAGGCTCAGCCTACTACACCACCTCTGACTGATCGCCCTAGACCTCAAGCCTATTCCATCCTTGTCCCCTTCCTCCCTCCCTTTGCACCTCCGATGCAGGCATTTGTCAGTCTTCCCTGTTAAGGCTTCACACCCTCTTGGCAATGGTGTGGCTTTCAGGCCAAAGCACATCTTTTAGGGTAGGGTGGTTGGGTTGGATTATGTACAGGATCATCTTGCGGGTTGGACACTGTACATACCTTGATTGGTAATGCTCCTTTTGACAGAACGCCATTTCTTACTGGAACACACTGATCATGATTTTCTTCCCATGTATATGGCCTGGTAGTGTAGATTGTACTTTGGTTTGATTTTGCATGTAATTCCATTTTTTCACCAAAAAAAAAAAAAAGAGCCCACCAACTCAAGGAATGTTTGGGAGGTCTCTGGTGGAAGGGACCAGCCTTGGTCATTGTGGGAGATGACCACCTTAAGCAGGGGGTGACACAACTTTTTCATGATTCCACTACTGCAGGTCACCCTGGTATTGCCAAAACCATGGACCTTATTGCCAAACACTACTGGTGGCCAGAACTATGCAATTTTGTTACACAATACATCCAGGGATGTGCAGCATGCCAGATGAACAAAGTCAACACCCATCCCTCATGTTCCCAGATATCACCTATCACACCCACTCTTAATGCCCTACCACTCCAAACTATCACACTAGATTTCATTGTCAAACTCCCCTCATCCTAGGGCTTTGACAGCATTTTGACCATCACTGACCATGATTGCATGAAAGCCTTAATATTCATCCCCTGCAATGAGACCATTGATGCAATAGGAGCAGCAGCACTCTATGCACAACACATGTTCCCTCACTATGGCATACTCCAAAAAGTGATATCAGATAGGGACCCTTGGTTCACTTCGGTGTTCACCAAAGAACTTTGTTATCTCCTCGGAATTTGGCAGAACATTAGTATGGCATATCACCCTCAAACTGATGGGCAAAGCAAATGAACCAATCAAAGCTTGGAACAATATCTTTGGTTCTACTGTGGAAATCAACAAGATCAGTGGGCTACCTGGCTACCAATGGCACAATACACTCGGAATTCATGGCCATCAAGCATGACAAAGCAGATGCCATATGACCTACTCCTTGGATATATGCCATTGGCCCATCAACCAACTAGGGCAGTACAACTCCCAAGTATTGCAGACTGACTCCAATGCATCAAGGAAGCAAGGATTGCTGCCCAAGAGGCAATGAGTAAAGTGCAAGACCACCTGATCAAGGGACCAACAAAGTTCAAACCATACCAAGAAGGGGACAAAGTCTGGTTGGAAGGAACAAACCTCAAAATACCATATGAAACACAGAAACTATCACCAAAGCAGTACAGACCTTTTAAGGTAGCCACAAGAATCTCCAATGTCGCATATCAGTTGAAATTCCCAGACACATGGAAGATACACTCTATGTTCCATGCCTCTCTCCTCACACCTTACAAAGAAACCAAGGCCCATGGAAAGAACTTCCTAGAACCACTGCCCAATATCATCGAAGGAGAACAGGAATGGGAAGTTGAAAAGATCCTCAGAGAATGGACTTACAGATGCAAAAGGCAATATCTGATCAGATGGAAGGGCTATTCGCCAGCACATGATTCTTGGACATCTGATTCTGATATCCATGCTCCAGACCTCATCACCAAGTATTATGCATCAAAGAAGGGCCTGTCAATGACCCCTAGCCAAAAGACCTCAAGGAAGAAGGAAAGTTCAAACAGAGCTCAAACTTAGGGTCAGAAAGTTATAAAAACCCTAGAAGTCGATGAAGAGACTCTAGCAGCAACTTCCCCCACTCCCCTCCACTCCTATCTTACCCAGCTGTCTATGTCCACCCCTTGCCTCTTTGTGGTCAACATCGATGCCATTCCCGACACATTGTCAGCACAACAGCAGTCACCCATCTTGGTCTCATCCACCCCTGCCACCTCACTGAATGGAGCTTGTGTCAATCCACAGCCAAATGCAGAGAGCATCGAACCTCTGGATAGTGGCAAGTATCAGGTTGCAAGCAATGCTGATGACCCTGCTTGCCACACCCCAGAACGTGTCACCTTTCTCTGGAAGATGTGCCATGCTGCCAAGGCATACTATGAGGCTGTCAGTGAGTACCCCAAGAACCTTATGGGTGAGGCAGAGGCCTCCTGCCATGCCATTGGTTGCCACAGCTTCCCTCCCAACTACTGGGAGATGGAACCAGCTGAGAGGCAGGGTCCACTTTACCAATGCCCCCTCACCACTGAGGCCAACCTCACCCCCTTTCTTGCCCCTGCATTACTGGTCGAGGAACTGTTCTACCTTCACCATAAATGACTTGAGGCTATCACCACCTGACCCAAGTCCCCCACCATTCACATCTGCACCCTCCTCAAATGTATTGGAGGGCCAGCACCCACAACAGTCAAGGAAGAAGAGGAAGACACTGTGCAGATCGCAGCAGCAGAAGAAGAACAAGCCTCCAGAGTGGCCAGAGATGATCAACTACCAGCAGTGGGCGATGCTGAAGGTATTTGAGGAGCTGCTGAGGATGCCTCAGTGGGAGATCAATCTGCCAATGAGGCCAGGCTGTGGCTGAGACTCCAGGCCAAGGGATGGAGTGAGTACAACCCCACTAACCCTCAAGCCTACCTGGTTATGTACAAAACTGGGCCACACAAGATGTGTGTCACACAATGGACCAGAACCATCATCAATGGCAATGAAACCTGGATCAAGGGTACAGAGGGTTACAGAGGTAGGGTGTATCATCACCAGCTAAGTGTAAAGCTCCTGTGGGCTTCTGCGCTCGATCTGAGCTGTTGTTGTGCATGCAGGCATGACTGACAGTGATAGGGATGGTGACTGGTGACAAGAAGAAGTCTTGTCTAGATGTTAACCCCAAACAAGACGGCTTTTTGATAACTAGTGACATCCCAAAAGAGAGGAGACTCTAGATGTATAATGGAGGTGGGTGGTGGCAACTGTGGTGATGTCCCTGGCACTACCTCAAAAGGTATGTCACTCAGGTGAGCCTGATGGCGTTGCCTTAATGCTGAAGAAACCAGCCTGTGCTGACAGCAAGCTACTAACCCCCTGTCTGGTTAGTGCTAGTAGATGAATTGTAGACCTAAGTCTGTTGCCACAAAGGCAACTCACTTAGTGCAACGATGAGTGCACTAGTATAGATGGAGAGGGGCCTTCAAAGGAAGGGTGCCTCTAAGCTTAGAACTGGGAGAGAGGAGAGGATATGACAACTGAGTTGCAGGAAGGTAACTAAGACAGGTCTAGGGTTACAAGCTACCTAGGGCGCTCTTATATACCTAACTAGATGAGGCTGTATGAAGGAGTCATATCCTAATAATAGTATATACAACAGCCACATCAATCAAGCCAAGACATCAATGGAGCCAGATGGAATCACAGAGAACAAGATGGAATCAAAAAGGGGGCTACACATAAGTAGGGTGAGTCAGGGATAAGTTATCAGAAGCAAGGCTGTTAACATGAGTCATACAGAGAAATGGAAGGATAGTATGTGACAGCCAGCTTGACTGGGTGAAGTAAGCAAAGCACAACAAGTACAAGCAAGATAAGATAGAGGAGAAAAGAAAAAAGTTGGGTGGTCATAACACTAAGGGCTCATCCCTATCCCACACCCAATTTTTAAAACAACCACCTCTCCATCCTCCACCCTACCCATGCTGGCTGCCGCCTCATCAACCATGCCCTTATGCAACTTGCCAACCCAGGGTTGGCAGCAGATGTATGAAGGCTTTATACAACCATGAATGCCCTTATGACTCTAAAGGCCAAGCACACTTGCCTTTTTACACATGAGCAGGTCCTTGAGCACCAGCTCACCACCACTTTCAGATACTTGGCTAATGCTCGAGCCCCCAGTCGCCTTGTCACTCAGGCCATCCAGTTCATGCCTGAGGCAGAGGAAGAAGCCATCACCCATGCCCAACCCCACTCCCCCACCCCACTCCATACCTGTGTCTGCACCATCACCACCCAGCCCTCCCCATCCTCCAATGGGTTGTCTACTGCTGCTGCCACCCTTGCCTCTAACTGGGCATGTTGTATCCTGTCTATCACCATTAGCCAGGGCCCTTCAGACAGACAGTTTACCACTGCCCTGGGCCTGCCCAACTTCTTCACTCATCACCATGCCAAGTACTTGTCATGCCCATGGTGTCTTGGGTTTCACTGCGAGGCCTCCCTGCATGCAGTGGCAACAACTGCTGTACCTGGTGCACCAATCAGGAACATTGGTCAGCCAATTGCACTTCACCCCATGATCTCTGCCAGGATTTCTGTCGGGTCCCGAGTGGCCACCTTCATTACCAGAATGACTGCCCTTTGACAGATTTTGCATGGGCCTCCATGACCATGGAGCCTACTTATGACACACATGGAAGTACAGTCAACATCAACTGGAACCCGTTCTCTGACTACTCCAACTAAGGTTGGATTGCATGGTAGCAATCCCTTAGGGCGGGCATACTGTTATGAATGCCCAATCTTTTTCTTTTCTCCTTTACCTCATTCTGCTTATACTCATCTACTTCTGCTTACTCATCTCCCCTGACATATATGCTGCCACATATTACCCATCTCTCCTGTATGACTCATATTAACAGCCTTGCTTCTGATAACTCATTTCTGACTCACTTTACTTATATGCAGCTTCTGTGATTCTATCTTGTTCTCCCTGATTCCATCTTTGATTGATGTGGCTGTTGTATGTACTATTATTAGGATATGACTCCTTCGTACAGCCTCATCTAGTTAGATATATAAGTAGCACCTCTAGGTAGTCTGTAACCCTAGACCTGTCTTAGTTACCTTCCTGCAATTAAGGATCTGCACAGGTGACACCGCAGGTTATTTTTGAGACACCGCACCTGCCACCTGTCAAACCGTACCCATACAGACACCTTACCCGCGGTTTGCGGGTTTGCACCATGGTGTTTACAGAAAACCACGGTGCATTGACACTGCGGTATATTGTATTATGGGTATCAAAAGCTATGGCTTTTTTATATACATCTTTTGCTACTAAAGTAAAATGTAAGACTATTCAAACTATCATCCTCTTCCTGCCGTCGCATGTCGTTTGTGTGGTGGCATTCGCGTTGCGTTTGCAGTTTGCGCTGACTTGTTGGCATGCGTTGGCAGTGTTTTGGGGCGTTTCGGTATTGGGGAATTTGCTGGTTTCGTTAGTGTTTGTGTTGCATTGCGTTCATGCTGTGTTGCACGTGCTTGAGGTGTTTGGGTTCAGGTTGAGTTTGCTTGCGTTTGTGTTGCATTGAGTTTGTGTTGGTGTTGGGTTGGTTGTGGTGTTGCATACTCAGGTTCAGTTTCGAGTTTGCACCTGCAGCATTTGCGGTCATTCATGCTGGCATTGCGTTCGTATTTGAGGCGTTCGGGTTCGGTTGAAATTCCATTCATGTTTGCATTGAGTGGTGTTGGTTGTGCACTGGGTAACTTGGTTCAGGTTTGAATTTGCGCTTGTGTGCATTTGCATTGGGTGGTTGGTTGGGCTTTGTGTAACTGCATTGGTGTCGGCATTGCATTGGCGTTGGTGTTGGGTTTGGTTTCGGTTCCAGTTCCATTTGTGTTGTGTTTGTATTTGCATTGCATTTGTTTTTGTGGCGTTCGGGTTCATTCGGATTTGTGTTTGTGCTTGCGTTTGAATTTCATTTGTGTTCAAGTTTGGGTTGCATTTGGGTTGCGTCGGTTGCAGCATTGGGTTTGCTGTGGCGTTCAGGTTTGCATTTGCAGCGTTCGATTTCAGGCTTGCAGCGTTTGCGTTTGCAGCATTTGCATGAGGTATGTGGCATTGGCACTCTTGCGATCGCCATCAGGGGGCAAGGCCAGTGAGAGAATGCGCAATTTGAGAGTTGACACATTGACGTGTTGATGTGTTGATTCGAATTTGGCTTTATTTGGCCTCTGTCCAGAATGAAAAAGAATGTGAGCGTGAGACCAGTATGATAGGTCGGCGACACACCCGATGATATGAAGGCAAGAAAAATAGAAGTAATGTAGATACAAGCTCTTTAGGTGACACTACACATAGCAGTGTGCTGCGTGAGGTAGCCCGGTCAGGAATGTGAGTACTACTGTGGTCGCTGTAGGCTACTTGGCATCACCCGGAACCCATGACTGGAATGGCCCAGTACCCACGACTACGGCTTACAGGTACAGTATTACATGGTATTGAATTTTCAAATACCATACCTGTACCTGCACAACCTGTGGTCAAAATACCACAGGTTAACCCTTACCCATGCTGATCCTTACCTGCAATCTCACTCGTCATATCCTCTCCTTCTTTCTTCCCTTCTCCTCCTCTCTCCCAGTTCTAAGACTTAGAGGCACCCTTCTTCTGAAGGCCCCTCTTCTGCTATACTAGTGCACTCATCATTGCACTAAGTGAGTTGCCCTTGCAGGGATAGACTAAGGTCTACAACTCATCTACTTGCACCAACCAGGACAGGGGTTGGTAGCTGCTATCAGTATGGGCCAGTTCCTTCAACTATTACAAGGCAATGCTGTCGGGCTCACCTGAGTGACATACCTTTTGAGGTAGTACCAGGGACATCCAGGGACATCACCACAGTTGTCACCATCTGCCTCTGTTACATATCTAGACAAGAAGTCCTCTTGTTTGAGGTTATCACACAAGCAGACTTCTCGCCCAGTTATCATCTCTAGAAGCTTGCTAGTTGTGCCTGCATGCACCACACAGCTCAGGTCGAGCACAGAAGCCCACAGGAGCTTTACAACCAAGCCACTGCAAGAGACATCATTAGTGGGCAAGTGGGCCACTACAGAGGCAAAGGGCATTTGTAAGCCCAATAAGGCACCTCCCTGGGAAGCAACACATAAGAGAATAAGGCCTTTTGAGGCCAGAAAAGTGAGAGCACCAGGTGTGGTCAATTTCCCAAGGAGATAAGCCTGTTTGCATCAAATACAAATCAGTTTGGTAGCACCACCATTGAAAGCAGCCACCTACCTTCCCTTGTGCCTGTCATTGTCTTGTTTTGCTAGTCAGTTGCCACCATCAATGTTTTGGGGCCACATGGACACTTCAGCCTGTGCTCTTGCTGATCTTTCTTATGCTCAGATTACCTGTACAGCTGTTTTTATGGCTGTCTGTACCATAAGGGTCTCAAAAAATCACATACAGATATGGATATGGCATGACCACATCTGTAGGCACACTGTAGATCTATGGCCATACACTGTTACAGTATGGCATGCAGCCCTAGGTATAAAGGGTAAGGGTAAGGGTTTGAGATTTTATACCCAAGTAGGGTGTAGCACAGGTGAGATACAGATAAAATCTAACACACCATACCTGTACCTGTGAAACCTGTACCTATAACCTGCACCTATCTTACAGGTACAGGTTCAACCTGTAGTATTTTAAAAAACCTATGGTGTATTAACACCATGGTATATTGTATTGCAGATACCTAAATTTACAAAGTAAATAACTTTTTAGATATAAGGATAGCTACTACACTGAGATCCCTGTACTATATCTACTGTTCTACATCTTGCTGTTGGTGGTATGCATTGAGTGATTTGAGTTATTAGCATTATTGGTGTTCTTATTAAAGTTGTATAGTTGAGCACAAGCAAAAGTGAAGTACTGTGTATAAGTTATATGTTGCAATTTGATATCTTTCAGAACCTGCAGGTATACCTGCAGACAGGTACAGGTTTACACAGGTTCTGATTTTGTAACACCATACCTGTACCTGTGAAACCTGTGACCAGTATACCACAGGTTAACCTGTACCTGTGCTACACCCTATACCCAAGGGTTACCCCTGTCACCCCTTAGGTGTTTCTGGCCTGTTACTGATATATGGTATTGTGATGATTTGGTACAGTGCCATAATAAGTAGACTGGTAAACCAGAGTCCTTGCTAGTGGTATGCTGTAGTGCAAGACCTATCTTATGTAAAGCTCCTGTGGGCTTCTATGGTTGACCTGAGCTGGTGGGTGCATATAGGCATGGCTAGCAACTTGATAGAGATGATAACTTAGTCTAAGGAGTGGGACTTCTGAGCATAACCTTCCATAAAGAGGGAAGGTTCTAGACATATACTGGATGTCCCTTGTCAAGCTCCTGTGGGCTTCTATGCTTGACCTAAGCCATGTGGTGCATATAGGCATGACTAGCAGTTGATAGAGATAATAACTGGGCAAGAAGTACTCTTGCATGATGACAACACCAGACAAGAGAACTTCTTGCTGGTCTTAGCATCCTGAAGAGGGGAGGTGCTAGACATGTAATGGAGGTGGATGGTGACAACTGTGGTGATATCCCTGGATGTCCCTGGTACTACCTAAAAAGGTATGTCACTCAGGTGAGCCCAATGACATTGCCTATTTACTGAAGGAACTGGCCCATGCTAATGGCAGCTACCTAACCCCCTGTCTGAGTTGGTGCAAATGTAGATGGGTTGTAGAGGCACAAGGCCTTTACCATAAGGGCTCTCACTCTAACACAAGTATGTCTGTGTTAGGTATAGCAGAAGAGGGGCCTTCAAGGAAGGATGCCTCTAAGTCTTAGAACTGGGAAAGAGGAAAGGATATGACAACTGAGTTGCAGAAAGGTAACTAAGACAGATCTAGGGTTGCAAGCTACCTAGAGGCACTACTTATATATCTAACTAGATGAGGCTGTACAAAGGAGTTATATTCTAATAATAGTATATACAACAGCTCATCAATCAAGAAATGATATCAATGGAGTCAGATGAAATCAGATGGAATCACAGGAGGCTGCATGTAATAAACTGAGAGTCAGAATAAGTTATCAGAAGTGAGGCTGTTAACATGAGTCATATGGAACAGAGGGGTAATACATGGCAGTGTACATGTCAGAGGAAATAAGTAAGTGGTAGAATGTAAGTAGGAGCAGAATGAGGTAGCACAGAAAAGAAAAAAGTTGATGGTTCATAACATCCCTGGTACTACCTTAAAAGGTATGTCACATAGGTGAGCCTAATGACATTGCCTCATTAACTTAAGGATCTGACCCACACTAACAGGAGCTTACTAAGCCCCTGTCTGGCTTAGTGCAAGAGTAGATGGAGTATAGGCAGACAGCCTTGCCACAAGGGCACATGCTAATGCAAATATGTCTGTGTTAGGTTTAGATGATAAGGGGCCTTCAAGGAAGGGTGCCTCAAAGCTTAAAGAGGAGAGATAAAGAGAATATAACAACTGAGTTGCAGGAAGGTAACTAAGACAGGTCTAAGGATACAAACTACCTAATGGCCCTACTTATATACCTAGCTAGATGAGGCTGTACAAAGGAGTTATATCCTAATAATAGTATATACAACAGCTCATCAATCAGAAAATGATACCAGATGAGTCAGAGGGTGTCATATAAGGGGCTGCACATAAGTAAGGATCAGCATGGGTAAGGGTTAACCTGTGGTATTTTGACCACAGGTTGTGCAGAACAGGTATGGTATTAGTAAATCTAATACTGTGTAATACCATACCTGTAAGCCATAGTTGCAGATACTGGGCCATTCCAGTTGCAGGTTGCAGGTGATGCCAAGTAGCCTGGCAGCAATGGGCATTTCTTATATTTCTGCTGGGCTACCTCACATTGGCATGCTGTGCTATGTGTAGTAGTGCATTGTGGTGAACTATTGCCTAAATAACATTGGTATTTATATCATTTTTCTTGCCTTAGTATCATTAGGTGTGTCTCCAATGTACTGGTTTTATATGCTTATGTGCTTTTTCATTCTGTTTTGCCAGGCCAAACAAAGCCTAAGCCAAACTTAAATCGAGAATTGAAACTTGTTGATGTGTCAACTCATTTTCTCACTGCCCCCTGATGGTGATCATGGATAGTGCCAGTGCTGCAATGTTAACCTGAACACTGCAAACATAAACCCTGCAAACCTAAACTTGAACCCTGTAAACACAAACCTGAATACCACAAACACAAGTTACACAAAGCCACAACCAACCAACCCAATGTAAACACCAACCCAACACAAGGGCAAACACAAATGCAAATTCAAACCTAAACCTAAACCTGAACCTGAATGCCTCAAACACAAACACACTGCAAATGCAAATGCACATGCAAATTTGAACTTGAACCCAGTTTATGCAGCACCACAATCAACACAATGCCAACACAAATGTATTACAAGTATAAATGCAAAGCAATTTTGAACCCAAACCTGAATGCTTTAAACACAAATACAACACCAACACCAACACAACAACACAAATGCAAATAAAATAAATTCAAACCTGAACCCAATGCCAACACCAATGAGTCAACATGAACCATCTGCAAGTGCAAATACAAATGCAACATGAATGCTGCCAACACACACACACATGCCAATGCTGAGGAAGTGGGTATTCAATGATAGTTGAATAGTATTAAAATTTGACTGTAGTAGCTAAATGTGTATATAGTTTTTGATACCCATAATACATTATACTGCAGTGTCAATGCACCATGGTTTTCATGGTGTAAACCTGCAAACTGTGGGTATGGTATCTGCATGGGTATGGTTGGACAGGTGGCAGGTGCAGTGTGCCAAAAATAACCCACACTGGTAGTGTTGCAGCAGCCCAGTAGCTGGAGCCGAGCCAAAGCCAAGCTGCAATGAGCTGGCCCATTTCTGTATCAGGCAGAGCCAAGCCATGGGTTCTTCATTCACTGAGCCAGGTCAAGCCAAGCCAGTCAAAATGCTGGCTTTCTCCTTATTTGATTCCAGCTCAGCTCAAAAGCAGCTAACTCAGCCACTGTGATGGGACTCATGCATGTTATTTGACCAGCACAAACCCAGCATGATGAAGAGTGAAGCAACCCTATCCTCTCCTCAATGTCTTTCACTGCTCTACCACCTTCCATTGTTTGCAATGTGATGTTTCCCTTTTATGTGGCATTCAAAGTACTTTGAGAGTCATTCGACTTCGGTTCTTGCACCAATTGGGACTGAGTGTGACCGCTTTGTGTGTGTCTCCTGGTATGTTTTTCTGTCCTCCTTTTGTTTTACTGATATATAATTTACTTTTAGACATTTCAGCTTTGAATAAAGGTCGTTGCGCCCTTCATGGCATGGCCATGATCCCTTTGCATTCGAAAAGTCTATCCTCAGTTCTTTCATCCCGCGTTGTCCCTCTCTTGCCCCTGCCCCTCTTTCATTTATTTCTTGTTCCCTGGGATATGTACATGCATGTTACTACACATTTTCCCCTTGTAGCTACCATTTTCGATGTACTTTAACTAAACCCTTTGACTTCCAGCATATACAATCAAAGTTTGCCTTGCCAATATAATCAGCTGCTCAAGCACTGCTCTCTTTATTGTGGTCATAAGTTTACAGCGTGGGGCTGATCACATCAATGTATTGGTGCGATGCATGCCAGTGAGCCCACAGAGCTGCTCGATGTGCTGATACAGCACCTCTTGGCCACACATCCTTCCCAGGAGCATGTAGACTCAACACCCTTGTCAGCCAGCATGCCATGCCAACTCTGCCACAAAAAGTTCACATACACTATGTCTTGTGCAAAAAAGTCATTCTGATACACGGAAACTACAACAAATTTGGTCTTTAAGTGTCCTACATCAACCTTCCCATCTAAGAAACTAAAAATATGACAGGAGGGGTCGGAAACCGATAAAACCGACCTAAGGTCAATCCTTGCATTTTCTCTGGGGTTGGGGCATGTGATTCAAGTAAGGAGACGATGTGTAACTGGAAGAATGAAGTTTAAACAAGTTACAAACAACATTCTTCAGTATTAGTTATGCATCCAGAATTCAAAATGCACAGTTTACTCACACCCGATCACCGAGAACAAGTGTGTGGTCTGCACTGGCACAGACACGGACAGGGGCAGGTTCCTTGTTGTGCTGGTTGGTAATGCACTGTGAAAGGATCAAATGAAGGTATTTGTAGTCTGGTTTCTCATCGAAGTCAAGCAATTGGACATGTGTGACGAAGTCGCAGAAGATTGTGGGTAAGCCTTCACACAGCTTTCCCATTGGGATAGATAATTTCTTGCTAAGAATTGTTTCTGACTGTTCACCAGGACTGCCGCCCCAAGATAAGCTGCTGCGGGTTGAATAGATGATGGTATAGGCAAGAGATTCCAGGTTATCATGTTATGACTGGGTAAATCCTTGCTGGCTGTTAATGGATATGAACGGAAGAGTACCGATGGTCGAGTGGTTCTTGGTGTGTGGGATATAAACATAAGTGGTGGGATTGCGGAATTGCTGTGCCAAACCAAAGTCGATGAGGAAGATGTTGGGGGAATGGTCACCAACTCAGATCATAAAGTTTGCTGGCTTGATGTCACAATGGGTGTAGTGTTGCGCATGTAGCGACACAATTGCTGAGAGCTGGATGCAAGAATTCAGCACAGTCCTGCATTGTATATATCAAATGCACCATCTGGGAGGCATATGAGAAAATCCTTGTAGAGTTGAGCCATCACTTGCTGATCAAATTGCCAAGTGAGGTTCCAAGATACTCTAGGACAATAATCTCATGTATGCCTTCTTTGCCATACCAGAGAACTTGAGAGATGCCTGCACTACCAGAGATTGTCTTATACATGCTGTGCTCATAGCTGAGCCCCAAAGTCGAACTTCCTGCATGCCCTATTTTCAGAGCAACATCATTCCCAGTCAGAATATCTTTCCCTAGAAAGACCCTCCCTAGGATGGTCAGCAAGATGGGTCAAACCTGAGCTGGGCTTACCAGATACACCTGAACCAAGCAGTCTTCCTACTCTGTATCAGCCATTGACACACACAAAATCATGTTTAACAGAAATAGTTTGTTCCTGGGAGAAGAGTCGTGGGTTTTTGGCAGCCATGGTGGTCACCAACATTGAGTGAAGAAAGATAAAAAAAAGATCACCAGCCACATTTGTGTTTTGAAAATGTTGAAAATAACCCCGATGTTGAATTTATGTTACACATCCCTCACATCTGATGCACACAGAAATACAGTATCATTGTTACATGACAAAGTCCTCAATGTTAGGTACAACAATTACATATATGACAAGTCTGAGACACTGGCCACACAGACACATCATTTTTGAGTAGTGCTAGAGTCCTCTCCATCCACTTCATTCTCAAGAAAGTCCTTCAAAATAGCGTCCATCGGAGCATCAGAATTATTGGGATCCTCTATGAGAAGATTGCCAAGGAGGTCATTATCTGGGATTAACATGTCGTGCATGGCCAATTCTGGTGTTGCCCATTCTTCCATAAAATTAAGATGTTTCTTCTTGAGCAAGAACTTGAGTAATTGGAGGGCCTCCACGAGCACCAGGCTCACTCGGTTTTGTTTTGCAGTGTCTGTCTCCTTCGCTGACAAGAAGATGCATTTGCAAGGCACAGATGTGGCCTGGATGGGAAGATAGTCCATGGCAATGGCATAAAGTGTTGGAAATTCTGTCTTATTGGCCTATCAGGGAGTGAGTCATCGTACGATCCAAAAATATGGATCTTACCTCCCAGAACCACAAGATATCCATCTTGGCAAAAGAGAGTTCACCTAATGCATACTTCTGGTATTCCACATCCACTGTGAATGCCTGAGACAGGGAATTCCTTTCAGATACCAGACATTTGAGTTGATATCACATTGGTTCCTCATCATCTTCTTCATTGTCGAGTGGAGCAAGGGGGGCAGGGTCATCCACTGTCGTCACTGGCATGGACGAGCTCTGACCGTGATACTGGCGCATCTGTATGAAGAAACATTTGAGATATACAACACGATCATAGATTGTACTTACAAGGTTCAAAATCATCTCCTTTGACCTCTGGATATAGCACTGCTCCCATTCCTTTTTGATCCATAACAGGCAATTGGCAGGGTTAAGAACTGAAGGTCCAAGTTGGCAAATTAGAGCAATGATATCAAGTTGGGGACTTACACATGGTGACAACATATGCCGCTGTGGCATCCATTCGAATATAGTACTTTGTGGCCCAGCACACGCCGATATCTGTCCAGAACCTGAGAATCTCATGCATTTCTCTGAGCCTTTCCAGGTCCATCATGAATATCTTAAAATGAGAGATTGCATGTGATAAGACTGGTGTGGATTCAGATGATATGGCTTGTTGAAAACGGTGAGGGATCTTTGCTGCAATAAGCAATCATCTTGCGGCCCTCGCCACATAACAAACTCACCTTCAAGACAGTTTCCAACCCTTCTAGGATTTCCCAGTCGAGCTCCGATAACTTGCAGTGCAAAAATTCAGACAACTTGTTCTCAAGAAACAGATCAACAGCCTATACCAAGCATTCTGTTAGTCATCAGTCCAGTCGCAGTCCTCGAGACCAACTTACTGGTTGGAGCCGTCTTAGACGTTGCAGTAGCAAATAAACAGAATCCCACCTCATTTTCACATCCACCAGAGGTTCTAGGAGTGGGACTTTGATTAACATGCATTGGGAGTCAGCATGCTTGAACTAGCCACGGTTATTGCTGTCTTGGATAAGCATATGAAAGGACGTCCTGTGTTCATCTGAAGAACGTAAAAGACAAACAACTCTTTTTGCATGTTTGAGTGGGTCATGTTTGATGCCTTCAACCTATGACTTGAACTTGGAGCCAGCTAGTTTGTTGTAGCTGTCAGGAAGATGCTGCTCCTCAACTTCTTCATCAAAGTTGCCATCATCTGATGCATTGGAGTCATCATGTTGGTCGATTGTTGAGCTATCATTAAAAGAAATGTTGAGCCCACTGAGATATGATTTGGAAGTAGAAGTGACAGAAGCAATGATATGAGATGAGCAAATATTGATGATGTGTGCATAACATTGGATGTGATTATCCCGATAGTTGAAGCTGACGAAGTTGGATATCTTGTGTTGTTTGGCCAGACAAGACTGAAGCTCTTTCATGGCCACCACATTGTTCTTGGTGTTGTCCAGCATGAAGTGGCTGATCTGAAGCGAAAGTTGGCGATGCAAGCACAAAGTATATAGGGAATAAATACCTTGACTGTAACATTAGCCCGATCAAGAAGATGTAGGATTGTTTTCGCCATGTTGATACCCATATGATTCTGCTTGAGGTGATGAAAGCCAATAAGTGCAGCTTTCAGTGAAAGTTGTCCACTTGACTTGTCGAGGGAGATCCAATGTGTGGTGAGTGCCAAAAACCCTGCCTTTTTCCCATCTGACCAGATATCTGATGTGAAACTGATTTTCCCACAAGAATCCTATTGATCAAAGTCAGTAGAGAGGGAAGGCAGAATGCACAAACTCACAGAAAGCTCAGCTTTCAACCTTTCGAATAATTTCTTCCAGAGATAAATGGTGGCTTCCCTCACCTTGTTGCAGTAAGGGATGTCAACATCGACCATGTCCTTGCAGAGGACCAAAAGCAACTGTCAAAACTCAGAACATTCTACAATGTGAATCAACTAAATATGTGTGAGAGTGCAAAAGAGCAAGTGATCGTTGGGACTTACCTGATCATCTGCAACAATAAAATGGATAAGATATTGTAAAAAGACTGCCAGAGAGAATGACAGGACTGGCCAAATGCATGGAGCAACTCTCTTGCAGGCAGTTGTGCCATCTGCATCCTTCAAGAGTGGGAAATTCCATTGATAATCCTTAACCACCTGATCGTAGTCATCAGTGTGGAGCTTGTAGAGATGCCTTCGAAGATTCTGGTTCCCAGTGTTTTTTGAATAGAAGTAATTGGGTGACTTGTTTTTCTTGGTCTTGGTCTTGGATATCTTGGATTTATCAGAGCCATACACTTTCCTGCTAGTTTGTTAGAAGATGGAGTTGTGGTCAGACAGCTTATACTCATAAGCATATCTTGCAGGCTCTCTGCACCTTTTTGGCCTCATCCTCAGCATCAGGAAACTTTACATCTCTGAAGAAGTAAAAAATATCGAAGGCGGAATTTGCATTTGCTGGTCCTTGGGGAATGCCCAGGGATTCTGGCTCCTTGGGTTTGGATATCATGATATCATCCTGTCCTTCTTCGAGGTCAAACTCTTTGCCGCTAATGACTGGCTCAAGAGGAGCAGCAACCTCCAAATTTGAAAATTAAATCAGAAACTCTCAGAGGGAAGTAGAGAATAAGGAACCCACTGTCGATTGGGTCTGCTTGGATCCACAGGCAGTGGTAGACTTGCTGGACTTGGATTGGGTCATGGTGAGGACGGCAAAAAAATCAGTGAAAGATTGGAAATTTGTGCCTTTGAGTCAGACAAGGCTAATGGGCTGTGCACTTATATGGCTCAAGATGGCCAGTGTCGGGTCAATAGATTATGTCTATAAGTTTGCACTCAGTTCTGACAGACTAAATGAAACAAGTAAGCGCAAAAAGAGGACTATGCAGATGCAATGGGTGGCAGTTATGGCATGGTGGTTGTAGCATTACATAATAGCAGGCCAACGAAACATGCATGTGTGATATATATTTAGGGGAAACTGGTATCAAGATATCACTCTATGTGGAGTTCAGACACAAATGAGTGGCAAACAAGGCAAATACAATTGTAAGAATGTAAGACCATATGTAACAGACAACACCTAAAGCAGACCCAACTTCAACTTCTTGATGCTGCCTGCAGACACGTACACACTGGTAATCCCAGCTATGTCAACCAATTGCTTGGTGCTAGACCACATTTTGGTCTGCATGTCATTAGACAGCAGTAAGGGTTGACATACAGCCTTGTCATCAGCAGGCCAGTCTTCTGCAAGAGCCCTCTTGAAAGAGTGGAGTACAAGGTCATGATTTTTGAGGCCCTTCAGTATAGCATCGTAGTACTTGATGTCTGCTTCAATGCCACTCATTACCTTTTCAATGCTTGATTGGTCATTGTTCAATGAAGCAAGGGTGTATATGGGATCAAATGGTGATGGCAATGTTGGTTGGGCTTGGTGGTGGACACCAAGAAGTTTCTTGAGAGATACGAGGAATGATGTCAAAGTTGGATTGTTGTCGATTACAATGTCCATTGGAGAGGTGACTTGCATGAAGTGAAACTTGTCTCAGCCTCCGGTGTTATGGAAGACCTTGGGGCTCATCATGCCCTTGAGAAAGCTGGAGCAAATCCCATTGTTCCAGCTTGACTTCATGAACAAGAGCACCATCTACAACAACACCCAGAATGCAGATTCCAGGTCATGAAGGAAGGTCTGAGGAGTGCTGGGTGACTTGATAAGATCCACCGCCATAAATTGCCATGTTCCCTGTTGGCAATATATGTCAGGTATAAGAGGTCACACTGCTTCGTATGATTTACTTACAGTACATCGATACTGATGCACGACAGGGTGCTCTTCCCCAGGAATCAAAGTCTTGCAGAGATCCCAGTTGATGAGAAGTCCCTCTGATTCCCTCCCCTTGCTATTATCGACGATCAGTATATTACCAGGACTTATGTTGCAGTGAAGAATGCCAGCAGTGCAAGCTTCTTTGTGAGCTGTGTGAGGGTTAGGCTATAGCTCCGAGATCACTAATGACCATGGACTCACTGATTAGGGCGTGATACACTGCCCTCACCAACTCCTTGCTGCAAGTGAAGCTCTCGAGTCTTCAGCTGATTGTGTCCAGAATGAGGCGGTAGTGCCGATGAGCTACGAAGTGCATCCTGAGATACCCCATATTTGCCACAGAAATCATGTGTCTGGGTGCGATGAAAACATTCCTCCCCAACATCCAAAGCCAGTGCACACATGGCAATATTCTGGACTCTGTGTTCATGCAGCCTAGCATAAGTTTCACCTTTGGCTGGGATGTCGTCCAAGTTGATCTGCCAAGAATCCTTCAGAAAGACACATTTCTCCTCTTGGATATCGTAGGCAATTGACATCCAAGTCCAGCAACCCGCAGGGATATCAGGTTGGGCATACAGTACACAGATGATAAAGTCACTTTCATTTGTCCATCAAGAAAGGTCTAAGATGGTGATGGTGAGGAGTGATGGCACCTTTGCGAAGGGCTGCAACCATCGAATCTTGCACCATTCGGAACCACTGGTAGGGTGAACGGTGGGATTGTGGCCATGAGCTGCGCATGTTGCATCATTGAAGCAAATGAGGAAATCAAGAAGATGCAGCTCTCCATCGTGGTAGATCAGCTCTGTGACAAGGGCACTGCTGCAATCCCATCAAATCAATCTTGCATACTCCTTGAAGATGAGGGCAGTGAAGAGATGTGTGTGGTATTGAGCACTCATCACCAAGGAAGCATATAAAGTAATCTGACCTGCTACCTGATGAGCGAGGGGAGTAGCAGTCATAAAGGGGTTTGAACAGATGACCCTTGTTTGGCCAGCAGGGGAATCACAGGAATTTGTGGAATCATTGGGATTGCTGGGATTGCCAGGATCAACTGGTGCTGGAGGTGCTGTAGATGCTGGTTTAGATAAAAAAGGGTCTTGATCCAATGTAGTCTTGAATTTGATGAGACAGTCGATGGTAGATGAATTGAGCATATCCTCACGATTGGTGTGATATTCATACACAGAGCAATCAGGTTGGCATTGGAAAGGGAAGTGTGAGTTCAGTGCCTGGTCATTCAAGCAGGATGTATTGACCAGAGATAAGTTTGGGAGGTACGGAGAAACAACATCTATCTGAAAAAAAAATCAGTCTCACAAAAGTAGAGAATGCGTGAGGACATACAAAGGGTTTATACATGTCGGCTTCACCAGTCACGTTTTTCAGCACAGAGAACATGTCCTTGCTGGAGGTGGTACCAGCACAGTTGACCTTGCCATTGAATAGGGGTAAAAAAGAATCCAGGAAAGTCATGATTGGGACCAGGCCAAGAAAGTAAGGGCACATCTCATTTGCCAACCATATAAAGGCATTCCCTCTATCCTCAAACTTTGGATCAAACCAATTAGTAGTGGTGTTGTACAAGTGTATTGGGGTGTCTGATATCTGAGGAGGGCCTTGAGGGAGAGGGGGTGTTGTGGCCATGAATGCAAGTAATGTACAAAAGTGCGAGGAAAAGGTAGTGCAGAAATAGCCAATAGCCAGCTCAGCCATCTCAGCCGGCCTCAATTGGCATTAGCTGGCCCAGACACAGTCAACTAAAAATGGCAGATTGAGCCATATGTGGCTTGGCTCAGCTGGTAGTGTGGCCGACTGCAGCTTCAGCTTTAGCTGAAAATTAGCCAGAGCCACCACAATACTAACCCACAGTGTCACCCATGTGGATCCTTATATGACATAAGTAATGAGTCCACAGAAGCAAGGCTGTGAGTGTGAGTTATTAGGGAAGTATGAGTAATGCAAGGCAGCATAGGAATCAGCAGGAACACATAAGTGAAGGGAAATGATCATAAGCAAGAACAGGTAAGTGAGAAAAAGGAAAAATTGGCCATGCCTAACAGTTGACCCTCTTGTACACTTGTTTTTGTCTTTATTATAGACACACTATTTGCTTCAGGTTATACACCCTGAGAAAGCCTAATCAACTGTCATTACTGCTGCTACAAAAACAAGTGCTACAATCTCCTACAACATATTAACCCCTATGGAACTCCCTGCATATGTCTCTCAACTCCACTAGGATGGCACCAACTGCAAGGCCATGCAAGCAATGGGCCATGTCACTGCCGCATTGTGTAGCACTGTGGTGTGTGCTAGACAGATGTGTCAGAGTCACTCTAGGTGCTAAGCTAAGTCTCCTTAAGCGACTTAGAAGGCTTGTAGAGTCAAGGGTTACCACTCTAGAGTATATCCTAGAACCCCTTAGAGATCAGACTGTAGGATAGTCCAGAAGATGAGACAGGAGAATCAACTTGGCCAGTCTAAGGCACAAGCTGCCTGCCTTATATACATTTCAAGGTGCAGGAGCCACCTTCCCAGATGGGCTGGTCAGGTGCTACGGAAACTACTAGAATATCACAGAATGTACTACCAAGTATCACCTGGTATGGTACACAGCCATAAGGCATGGACACAAGACAATAACGACCAATCACAGAGCTACTACTTATCAATACAATAGGGCTGGTTCCCACTCACTAACAGGGGCTAGACCCCAGGCCAGTTACAGGCCATTGGGGCCACTTTGATGGCACAAAGGCCTGCCCTGTCCCAAAGAATCCTGATGCACCGATGAAGGTTGAAAGCAAGGCTATGAAAGCCTGGGACCATAAAGACCTGGTTGCTGGCTACCTCCTTTCCCAAGGGCTCCCAGATTCAACTGCACTTTGAGTGAGTGTGTGCCCAACAGTGAAGGTGCACTGGGAGAGTGTCAGTGATGAGTACACTGCCAAGGGAGGTCAGCAGGAGAAGGAGAGGCAGAAGAAGAGGGAAGAACAACTCACAGGACCTAAGAGTGGAAGGAGACAATGCAAGGACAATTACCACCAATGCAGAGAGGAGGGCCATCAAGCCCGTGAGTGTCACGCCCTGAAGGGAATGGAGACAGTGCTGCAGAAGAGCCATTAGGTGCAACTGGGCAGCCCGAAACAGTGCTCCTGGTCGCTGACCACGCCAAGTCCTATGTTGTCCTCAAGGGGGGGAGTATTTGGATGGCCAAGGAAGAGGCAACTCGTGTGTATGATGGCAATGCCAAGTGGGGCCTGCCTCGAGGCCACAAAGGATGCACCAGCCCCCAGGTTCACATGCAATTGGTTGTTGCAGAACCAGACCCAATCCTCACAGAGGAGGACCCCCTTGACACAGTCATTCACAATGGTTGTCACAGAATCAGACTCAATAATGGGCAAGCCAGCCACCCCTGAAGGTGTTGCTCATGCATACATGGTCAATGCAGAGCCAGATGAGATATGGGGCAATTTGGGCAGCCTAAACAAAGACGTGCCTGCACATCTTGTTGGCATGAGGCTTGAGGTCTTCACAGAGTTCTCAATGGATGTGTAGGATGATTGGCTGCTGCTGGAAGAGATGGAGGATGAGGAAGCCACTGGGAAGACTGCTGGCATTGAAGAGGAAACAAGTCCTCGTGTCAAGCTACAAGATCCCAGGGTCAGCTACCTCACCATGCTCAAGGAAGAAAGCCTTACCCTTCCATCATTGCTATCATGAACCATTTCCAAGGCTGCCTGGACGCAGCACTCACTGGTCATTAACATAGGGACGCCAGCAGATCCAGAGTCAGCAGGCTGCGCATACTCAGCACCACCATCACACAACCTACCACCGCCAGACAGGCTGTGGAACCCCCAGACAAGAACCTGCTGGAGCAGATCCAAGCCCCTGCCATTGCAGGCGAGCTGATGGAGTCACTCTTGGGTGAAGAATCACAGCATGTGATATGGCACAATGGCCAGCCACAGGTGCATGAACTTGAGGGAGAGATCACCCCCGAAGTCGCGTGTGGGCAGCCGCCTGACCTCCCCAACCGGAAATCCCAAAGCTCTGACATCCTGGAGCAAGGTATAGTCGTCCTGAAGGCCACTGTCTGCACATGTCAGGTGCAGAGGTCTGTTGCTGACAAGGGGGGCCACGCACACCCAGACCCTTGGCCCAGCCTGGGCACTGTTACTGCCAACCTGGACGTCTGTACAAGGATGTCAGTGCTGCTCGAGGGGGAGCAAAAATATGGCTTACTGTTTGAAGGGTGCGAGCAGTATGCCGCCCCTTGTACCCCTCATAAATATTCCTTGTTCCTTGTTGCTCCATTGCTGTTTGATACCGTTGCAAGTGAAGTCCCATGTGGCAGAAGGCTAGCCCACACCAACCCCTGTCCCAAAGTCCTAAAGCCCCCCTGATTGCATTGCAGAAGACCTAGAAGAAGCAGGGGGAGTGTAGTCAGTACCAGGAGGCTTACCTGTCCTCCTCAGAGAACTTGGCACCATTGGACTTGCCAGCACAATTGCAAACGTCAAGGCTAAGGTGATGGGATGGGCCCACATTGAGGCACAGGAGTTAGGGGGAGTGCCATTGGCCTCCAAGGCTGAATCTTCCCCATCAAAGACACTGCCAGTGTTGAGCTCAGCAGCGCAGCTAAGGGAGCCACAACCACGAAACCTGAGGCGTTGGGGCCTTGGGCAGAAGACGAGGATCGGCACAGGGTAGATATGGCTGCGCAAGACGACACAGCACCACAAAGCAACTTGGCCAAGGGCAAGCAAGTGCTCGAGGCACTGCTGCCACAAGGCGATGTGAGTGCATGTAGGTGCAGGTGCGACACAGTGCTGCAAGGCAACCCAACAGAGGGTGTGCATGAGGTGTGGCAACCCGACTCATGGGGTGACCCAAGCAACCTCAAACCAGATGCAACAGAGGGTGAGCATGCGCACAACATGGCACAGCGACTCGACCTGAACGAGCACGAGCACGTGCACAAGGTGCCATTGCTGTGGGCCACATTGATCAAGCGTGAAGCCAAGGGCCTGTTGATGCCACAAGAGGACATGGAGGAGGACCCACACTGGCCACTGGCACGGCCATTGAGAGTGGGCATGATTGAGTGCACTTCAACCTCCATGGAGGAGATAGGCACTTGCCAGCCCAGATGGAAGCCTCCTTGGGAGGTGATCCATGAATCGACAAGGCCTTTTGAGGCCGGAAAACCAAACGTGACAGGCCCAATCGAATGCCCAAACAGTCCTACTTGGCAGCACAAAAATCAGGTCAGGCAGATGGCATCACCAACAGAACTGGCCACTCACCTTTGCCTGGGGTCCCTGTGGTCTCAGATTACCTGTTTTCGCCATTGCCATTATCATTTTGAGGCCGAGTGAGGGCCTATCAAGTTAGAGAGGACCAGGAGGAGGCACATACATGACCAATGTACCTTGCTCTCCCCCCACTGACACCCACGTGACTGTGGGATACTGGCTCTTGTTTATGAGAGATAGCCAGAGGAGATAAGTGACTATTGATAAGATAATAAGAGTGCCGTGAGTACCAAGTAGGTACATGTATGTAATATATGAAATAGTCCAATACAAGTGCTTTCCCCCACTTCGGAGATACCCACATTTAATGGGTCATAATATTAGCAGCGAATGTGATTGAGGGAGATATGACTGGTGAAATCCAGCATTCTGATTGGTTGGTATAAAGGCACAAGTCGCGGTAAGTGGAGTTGTGGCACACAGGGCCATTCAGTCATGTAGTCGCTTAGCGTACAGTTGTACTTACCCATAAGGACTTACAGCTCTTATACTTCCACTCACTGTCATGCCTACAAGCTCATGGACTAATTTAGACCTTCTGTCCTGTACCCTTTTTCCTTTAGCCAATGTAGACATAATACAGCCAGTGCAGGCTCTCATTTTGCAACATCGCCACCTGTTACCTGAGTGTGAACACTTCAGTCCAGTTTATATCTCTAATGGACAACACTCTGGCCACCAAAATATGTGGAAAGTCGTGGTGCAAGCATACACTTCCAACAAGCAGCACCCTGAAGCACTGTAACCACTGCAGAGCCCTCGACAGGCAAACACAACACAACAGCTGTGCACACAAAAGAGCTGCTGTATCAACAGGGAATATAGCACCTGTCACAGGACAGAAACATGTTCACAGCCCACAGCCAGACCCCAAAGAAAGACCCACACAATGGCAGAAAACCTCTGTTGCCAGAGATAGTGCAGAGTTTGAGCTAGAAGAGGTGTTGGACAGCGGCAATGATGGCAATGACTTTGAGGGGCACAAAGATGAAGTAAGGAATGTTTTTCTATGTAATGAGCCAGTATTTACATTTTTGTAGGGAGCAGTGAACTACTGTGAAGCGGAAGATCTATTTAATGTGCTGTGTATAGAGTTTGGGACCAAGGTGCACATCACCTTTAAGGGAACATATCCCATCCAGGCCAATCCAAACATCTCTCCAAAGGATTATGTCCATATGGTTGCTCGTAAGATCTGGCAGATGACAGGATACTGTTTTATGTGAGTGTATATGCTTGAAGCTCAAAGAATGCAAAGCTTACCTATTGAATAGTGTTAAGGATAACAGGCCTTTCACAACTCACACCAGACACTGCTCACACTTCTGGTGCTGCCAGGATGAACAGCATAAGAAAAGCTCAAAGCCTTCACAAAAGACAGATGTAAAGCATCATGACACCATAGGCATGAAGCGCTATCCCTGTTGCAGCAGTCTATCGATCACTGGAAACCCTTACATCTTTATTAACCTCCAACACCACTTCAAGCATGTAATCTACATTGACATTACAATGCCACCAGAGGCTTTGAAACAAATTGAGGAACAAGTCGATTGGCTTACCCCATGTGCAGTGGGGTCCAAGATATGAGCGATGTACCCTCAAGTCTCTGCAGCCCAGGTGTACAATGCATGGCGAGAACTAAGCCAAACCCATTGGTGTCGTGATGACCTCCAATTACCATCAGCGAGGAAACTTCTTGAGGAGTTTAAGGACAAAGTTGACATCTTTGAGCTTATGGGCATTTCTGAAGGAGTGGAAGCTTTTGCATGGGGTATGAAGAAGATAGCCATGCTTTTGAAGGGGAAGGTGATTGAGATCGGGATGGACACAACATGTATGTGATCTTCCTTCAGATAAGATAGTAGATGCTGATTGAACAATAGATAATACAAATGCAAAACATCTCAAGCTCTACTGCATCATGGCAGAGCACGATAATGCAGGCTTCTCACTGAGCTATTGCCTCCTCTCGACAGCAAGCACAATTGATCAAAGGAAAAGGCTTGAGGCACTAGCAGCATGGGGGATATGTCTACAGGATCAGTATGGGATCAATCTGATCTTCGTGCATGTCGATAAGGATCTGGCTAAAATTGGCTGCTCAAAAAAGGTCTGGAATGCCAAAATAAGTCTCTGTTGGTGGCACCTTCAGCGTGCAGTCCATACAAGATTGGCAAAAGCCAAATTATCAACAACACCATACAATATTGAGCGTGCATGCACCAAATTTGAATTCATCAATCCCAACTTTTTCCCACCAGGAACAAAGATTGATATCAAAGATTATGAAGGGGGATTACCTGATGATGCTGTGCTCCCACTAGTTGTTGATCGCACCCCTCCTGCATCTATGGTACCCCCAACAGAAGCTCTCATTGACACCAGAAACACATTACAAACACAGGTTGCGATGCCCCTTAAAAATATGGCCAATACCCTGCATATTAAACTCCCACCATCCACCCAAACCACACTATCTGGTTCAATGGTGATTAGTTCAGCTTCAGAGAAAGGAAATGATGGTCGCCCACCAGCAGATGCGCACCACATGATCCAGGGAACTGGATTTATCCTCCACCTTGCTCCTGTGCCAGGTGCATCAATCAATGATCCTAATTCTACAAAGGACCTAGATGATGCTAGTGACACTGACAGCAAGGATAGTGAGAGGAGTGAGCGACACACCTTCTGTCTAGCTGTGTATTGCGATATCATAATCAAGATGATAGAGCAGCACTACTGTGCACACCCCCTGATCCTAGGCTATGCAGCACTGGACACATCTGCAATAAAACATTGGGCAGTTAAGCAAATGTATAGGTTCTGTGAGAAACAAGCACTACCCAAAGTATGGGCTTACCTTTGGGAAAACTGGTATCGGAAGGGGAGATGGGAGTTATGGGTGCAATCAGTTCATAATATGATACCGGTATTGAAGACAACAATGATACTTGAGAGCCAGTAAGTCCTCCTTTGCTCTGGAGACAAAGAATTCAGGCTTACCCATAGATCTAGCTGGCATTGAATCAAACACAACTTCCTCAACCATTTCCACATGCCTCGATGCGACCTTCTTGCCTGGGTGATTGTCACAAAGCTGGCACCTTCCTATTATATTAAGCTTGACTGCCTGATCATGCAAACTGGGCACTACCGTGAGCTGTGCTCATGGCAGAAGGTCTTCAAGAGTGAGTGGAGAACCCTAGAGAAGTGGGAAATCACACTGCCACTCAATGACATGTATAAACCAAATGCAACCAATTGGGTATACACCTGTCCCACATATGTTGTCAGTTGCTTCCTCATATGCAAGCACCTTGTGCAAGAGGTGCATTGTGTCCCCCCACACTTCTTTCTTGAGGTGAAGCGCCAAAGAATGGCACCATTTTAGAGGCACGAGAGTTTGAAGGCACTTGGTGAAGATGACAAGGTAGATCAAGTTGAGGCTGCAATGCTGGGAGATGATGTTGGAGATGATGATCTAGTGGGAGGCAATAGTGATGAGGACCAAGATCAGGATCAGGATCCTGTTGTTGATGAGGTTGTTGGGGTTGGCCATGGCCAGACCTTCCAGGAGATGCTGGATGAGCATATTGATCTGATCATTAACTTTGCACAGGGTCTACAATACCAAGCACAATTTTGTGATCAACATCTACTCAATGCTCTAGAGCATAATGGGGTGAGGCTCTTCTGTATGGCAAGAGCATCCTTGGAGAAGGAGAATAGGGTGAGGACAAGGAGGGGAGGAGAACAGGTGTCAACATGGGAGAAATCTATGATGGCTGCAATGTTCTACTGTTCTAGGCCCCCAGATTCTGACAGTGCATAAAGATATCTAAGACATGCCCTTTATCACCCAAACTTCTGTTATACCCCATTTGTTTCCTGTATATATCTACTACATAGTACAGTAAGGCTTGGTTGTCATACTCTTGTCTAAGTCATTATCATAGATCAATTACTTATCTGCCTGTGCTAGCTGGTGTTGTGTCTACATTGGCTAAAGGAAAAAGGGTACAGGACGGAAGGTCTAAATTAGTCCATGAGCTCATAGGCATGACAGCGAGTGGAAGTACAAGAGCTGTAAGTCCTTATAGGTAAGTACAACTGTACACTAAGCAACTACATAACCAAACGGCCCTGCATGCCGTGACTCTGCTTACTGTGACTTGTGCCTTTATACCAACCAATCAGAACACTGAATTTCACCAGTCATATCTCCCTCAATCACATTCACTGCTAATATTATGACCCATTAAATGTGGGTATCTCCAAAGTGGGGGAAAGCACTTGTATTGGACTATTTCATATATTACATATATGTACCTACTTGGTACTTGCAGCGCTCTTATTATCTTATCAATAGTCACTTATCTCCTCTGGCTATCTCTCATAAACGAGAGCCAGTATCCCACAGTCACATGGGTGTCAGTGGGGGGAGAGCAAGGTACGTTTATGTAACCTCTATCGAGTCCGTCACGCCTCATCACATGTGGTGTCACACGCATCCCTGCCTTGTGCACTGGCCACAACCCCTCAGAAAACATCAAACAAAATGTGAGGGCGGCCCTCTTTCATATCGGAAACATTTCTGGACGCCCCCTAGACTATCTGCGAAATGAAGGGAAGTGTAGAAAGTGGTCACAGAGCGAGCCATATGTCACTAATATTGCTGGACTTCTGTTGTGCCAGCCAGGAGGGTTATATATAGGTAATTAATTAGTATTTGGTATTGTTTGATAACTCTTACTATTATGACAGGCAAGGATGGATAAGCAGAGTCCACTTATGCTCCACTTATGTCCCAACTTATGTCTTATAAATTGACAAATAAGCAGACCCATTTGTCACTACAAATTATATTAAGACAATTGAGACATTTATTGATTCATCTTATATGTAAAATTATTATAAATATGATTACCCAAATAATTAGAAATTAGTCATGCACTGAAGGGAGAGCCCTTTATGTCCCAGTAAATATAAACTAAATTGTTGCCTTAGCCAGAGCAAATTATCAGTCACATTATATAAACTTAAATTTCTCTATTGTTTTAGTCTTAATAGGCTATGTTCAGGTTATTGCAGTGGAGTATGCAAATCCATTTATTTATTTTAAATTAACTCGGACATAAGCAGACCCTACATAGTCATCTGCATATTTTAAATTAGAATGATCTGGTTATCCACTGCTGAGGGACAGGAATGCATCACTAGATCATTCTAAATTAAAATATGCAGGTGACTATGTAGGGTCCACTTATGTCCGAGTTAATTTAAAATAAATAAATGGATTTGCATACTCTGCTGCAATAACCTGAACATAGCCTATTAAGACTAAAATAATAGAGAAATTTAAGTTTATGTAATGTGACTGATAATTTGCTCCAGCTAAGGCAACAATTTAGTTTATATTTACCAGGACATAAAGGGCTCTCCCTTCAGCATGTGACTAATTTCTAATTATTTGGTTAATCATATTTATAATAATTTTACATATAAGATGAATCAATAAATGTCTCAATTGTCTTAATATAATTTGTAGTGACAAATGGGTCTGCTTATTTGTCAATTTATAAGACATAAGTTGGGACATAAGTGGAGCATACATCAGGAAATCGGAAAAAATTCGATGAGGCATCGCAATGCTCATGGGTTTCCTCCAGCCCGGACCTGGATCATGCCCCCATACGGGCCATCACGCACTGTCATATCTTTTGTTATACTTACAAGATAAGCACAGGCTCTTATCATGCTTGTAATCAAAAATGTGTCATCTGTCTGGCTGTGCAGAGTCCATGAGAGACTATTGCCAGGTAGTTTCACCTTGTGAGCTACTTATGGGATTGTCATTGAACCAAAAGTCATCCATGAGGACAAGATGGTGTTGGAATTATCTCATGTTACATCATAAGTTCTTTGTCCCATCTTGCCGATCTCATGATAACATCTTGCAGCCTCTCCTTCAACACCGAGTCCTGCCTCTTCTTATGTCTCTCCAGAATGAGAGCATACACACTGCTTTATTCAATGATCAGTGATAGGAGAGAGGTAACTTATGAGTGTGACAGTGTGTGATAGATGTGTGATGAACGTGCCAGTGGCTACCCACATCTAACAGTCATCTAGCGTCTGCTGTTGCTAGGGTGTAGCACAGGTAAGGGTCAACCTGTGGTAAACAGCCCACAGGTTTGACAGGTACAGGTACGGTGTCCAAAATCGGCCACCTGTGGCACACCATACCTGTTTTGGCAGTGTCACAGGTATTGACAGTGTCTCGCATTTCTTCTCACTCACAAATCTTTTGGTTGCCAGTCACACCAATAGGAGATAAAAACTTTCAATTTCGCAGACAGTAGTAAACTACAAAACAACTAGCTAGATACATTCAACCCCTGTCTGTGCCCCTATGAGTTCCATCGCTGCACCTCACCTTTGTGTGCCGTTGTGCTGTATGTTGTGCTGCGCCCTGTCGTCGTGCCTCGTTACACTGTTCGTGAGTCGTGTGTCCTCACACCTTGAGTTGCATGCCATTGCGGCACTCTTGTTGCCTCATTTCAGTATTCATTCACTGCACCTTGTTGCACCCTGTATTTGCGTGTCATTGCGCCCCGGTTTTGCGTGTTGTCGGGCCCTCTTTTCGTGTGTCGTCGGGCCCTATCTTTGTGTGTCATCGGGCCCTCTTTTCGTGTGTCATCGGGCCCTCTTTTCGTGTGTCATCGGGCCCTGTCTTTGTGTCGTCGGGCCCTCGTTTCATGTGTCGTCAGGCCCTGTCTTTGTGTTGTCAGGCCCTCGTTTCATGTGTTGTTGGGCCCTCGTTTTGTGTGTTGTCGGGCCCCGTTTTCGTGTGTTGTCGTTCATTCGTCGCGCCTTATCTTCGCGGCATTTGTTGGGCCTCGTCGTGGCGTTTACTGCATGTCGTTTACTGCATGTTGTGGCACCATTTCCGTTCATTGTGTCCCATTGTCACGCATGTCACATGTGAGATGTGTTGAAGTTGAACACACAAACGAACGAAAGTGAGTACAAACATAGGTAAATAGTGTGTCACGAGACACGGTGCGGCTGCACACAAGGCCAAATGGTCTGTGCACATGCCCTGGGGTATATAAACCCTCCCTGTCAGCGTCCCCCTCTGTTCTTCAGCTGGGCTTGCCTGGTTCTTTGTATTTATGTACCTTTAACTTACAGTAGTAAATAGTGTATATGAATTAATATATCTTTTTTAATACTTATGTGGCATGGTGTCAACGGTATAACCATGGTGTTAAGACACCGCAGTGATGAGATCAAACCTGCAGGTTTAACCTGTCCTGACAGGTACGGTGTTACGGCTCTACGGGCCGTTCACAGTACTGGGTGACTCGTTATAGTTCTATGACTGTTAGGCAATGGTTTGATAGATGTGGTTAGCAACTAGAAATGAATAGGCAACAAAGGTAGGGAGCGATGAATCGAAGATAGACCCAAAGGATACGGCAATCCAGAGGTAACGCTTGTATAGGACAAATGAGGAAGGAGGTCGATCACTACACGGCTGATGGTGATCGGTGATAAGTGGGACACGGGCCGACGAGCGGCGAGGCGGACCGGGGACCACTTGAAGTATGAAGGCGATAGAAATAAACTGAGTGGGAGGTCCAGGCCGGGGCACGCGATGATTACTGCTTTAGGACTAACTAGCAGTAGATGTCTTAGTTTACAGCACTAAGCAGGCGTATGAATGCTCTCAGCGACGAGCCGAGTGTGAGCGAGGTGAGGAGATGAGAGGGGAAGTCTTGAAGCAAACACTTAGGCTGGCACTAAGTGAAGAGGGACGAAGACAATGTAGATTGCATACAAAGTCGAGCTTAGGGCTCAACTCTCTAGTCAGGCAGTCCTTAAATACAAGGAGTCCAGGTAACTACGCTAATAGGATCTGAGTCACAACTAGTCCTAGTAGTGGCAGTATCAGTAGCATACAGTAGCTATCGTAGGGCACACAGTCACACATAGTATCGGTATACGAGGCAGCGCGTATCAGTACATCAGGCAGGAGTCATCAGAGCGTAGGTGGCAGCGCACGGGCAAGTACATACAGTAATCAGTCTGAGGTAAAGCAGGGCAAATGGGTAAGCATAATGGAGTCAGCAGTCCATAGTATAGTAAAGGTAAAAAGTTCGTAACACCACCCCTTTCTTATGGAGGTGCTCTTCACGCACCTAGTACCACTCGTCTAGTGCGTGGGGGTCTTCGGCAAGGTAGTGGACCCATGAAGACTTGTATGGGTCGCAGTAAGGGCATGCAAGGTTGGTCGAGGCGACAATGGCGATATTGGTGTAATGGTGGGGTTGGAAGATCAAGATGTAGAGGGCATGGTCTACACTCTTGCGAAGGAAGTACTTAGCGGTAGAAGGTTCATCATACTGGAGGCTCCGTGCCTCCCAATCGCGCTGAAACTTGCGGAAGTCCGACTTGATTTGCTTCTGCATCTCTGGGTGGGGGTTTTTCTGGCCACAAGCATCGTAGAATGACTGGGTGGCGCTGTTGGACCTGAGGCGAGGGAATAGGTCCCAGAAGAGGACGTCGGTGTCCTCTGCTTCTATAAGGGCAGGAATGGTGAGGAATGACGGGGATAGACGTTGGGTGGCTCCATCCTGGAGCATAATTTGACAGAGGCGGACAAGGTCGTCCACTGGCTTGCAGCCAGCCAGCAAGCGAAGGGCGTGAGGGTCGGACATGGAGGTGCGGTGAGAGTAGATCCATTTGAGTGCTTCGTTGATCGCCGGGTGATGAAGGCGAGGGGTAATAGCCCAGTCCACTTCTTCGGCAAGGGGGATGGGTTCGGCAGTGAGACAGGTGGCGAGGGCAGTGGCAGAGATACGAGCCATGACAGTAGACTTGGGGTGGACGTAGGGCTGGAAGAGGTAGAACAGGTAGATGGGGGAATAACACTTCCCTGGGTGGTCCAGCACCTCTTTTATTCCTGAGTCTGCGAGGGCGAGACTCCTTCTTTTTGCGTGATTATTTTCTTTGTGATTGTCATAAGGTTTTGTGTAAGCAGTTGTGGTTTGAGATGTTTTATCTTCACGTTGCAAGGCTTCTGTTCCATTGCATCTGTAACTTTCCTGGCATCGGCGGTGAGTACATTTCTTCCTGAGGCTATGTTTCTCAGGACAGCCTCGACAGTGGGCGCTCAACATATGTTTCTCCATTTTTCCGGTTCCTGAATGATGGGAATCTTGCCACTTCATTCTAGAGTGGGCGTTCTTGCCATATGCAGATCGTGGAGGTGCCTTTGCCTCAGTACTGGCATCTTCATATTCTGTCGGAATACAGAGAGAACCGGTCCTCACAGGTGGTTCATCGAGCCTTAGATTAAATAGTGGCTTCAATATTTCTTCAATTGTTCGCATCATTGGGTCTTGGGCAGTGCTGGTCCTCAATGGTGGCTGTTTTCTGCGCTTATTCTGTGCCTTTGTGCAGTCCTTGGACTGGTGAAATGTTTGCTGGGCGGCAGTCCTATTGTTTTGCAAGTGTTTCAAAATTTTTGCAGCTTCTTTGCAGCTTCTCTTGAGCGTCCTCTGGTAATTCTCTGGTTGCTTGTCAGGTTCCTTTTGGGGTCGTTCTGGGAGGTCCCCTGATTCATTCGAGGATTCTTCAGAGCTCAGTTCTATGATGTTTGGGGTGTGATTTCTTTCTTGGTACTGGGGGGTGTGAAGGTTCCTCTGGGTTGCTTCTATCGGGCTACTATTCTTGTCTTGGTTGGTTCTGTGTAAAATGCGTAGTTGTTTCAACGAGACAGGTTTTTCCATTAGGTCCTCGCTGTCCTCATAGACCTCTGTAATTTGGTCTTCTTCCAGTATTTTCAATTTCTTGGTAATAGGGGCTTCTTGGCAGTGTGATGGGGAACAAGCTCTTTTGGTAGTGCCCCATTGCGTCGTCATATCTTCAGGTGATGTTGCTTCTATTGCATCCAAATAGTCTTTGAGTGGCTTCTCCAAGTCATTGTCCTCTGTGGGATTTTTCCACCATGCTTCAGGAAGGCGTATCTTTGGATTTTCCTGATCATGAATAGGTATCTTCATGTGATCATTCTGGGGCATTTCTGTAGGGTCTGGTTCGTCTTCTAGCCCTTCATTGGTCCCTGGATCGGTGACATCTTCTGGGAGTTCCATAGCTAAGATCTCTTCAATAAGGCTTTCTAAGGCAGGTGTTATCTGTTCACATTCACGTCTTGCGCGCTCCAGATGCTTCCAAACATGTCGTTGTTCTTCAGTAAGTTCCAGTAATCGGCGTTTACACATGCTGCAGTTACAGTCCAATTCGCTAGCTTCAGCAGTCAAGTCTTCCAGTAGGTCTGATTGTCCCTCTGTGGTCCGCTCTGGTCTAAGCCCATGAGCAGCTTGTCCTGGCATTTTTGAGGCCCTTAGGTATACTGGCCTTCCTTCGTCTTGTCCATTGCCCAACACTGATTCTGACATATGAGCGTCTTCTGCTGGTTCCTGTAGGCTGTACAGCCTATCCAAATCGTCTGTGGGCGGTGATGTCTGATGCTGTGTGGCAACCGAATCCTGTTCATAGGATGTGATAATTGAATGAGGTGCAATTTGGGCGGCATGTCTTTTGTTTAAGGTCTTTGGCGTTAATAGGGCGGCAAGGTACATGTCCCAGGTCTTCAATTCTGGTAGGGATCCGACAGTAAAGGCTTTATTTGATGCCTTTGTTCTTCTTTTGGAGGATTGTTGGCGCTTGAGGGCCGTTTTAGTCACCGGCCGTGTAGTACCCATTTTGGTCTTTAGGGGTTGTCTTGCTTTTGTAGCGGTTCCATGGGCCGTCCATCTGTTCTGGGTATGTATATGGCCGATCACACGCGATGATTGCCTCTTTTGGCAGGTCGAGTTGTTGGTTTGGGTTGGCAAGTGATTCTGGTAGTATTGTCCTTCTGGTTCTTCCAGCGTTTGCATCGTTCCACTGCTGGCATCTGGTAGGGATTTTCGATTTGTTAGTCCCTCTCGTTGTAGTAGTCTTTGATCAGGTAGTTCGTTCTTGGCATTTGAATTGATTGTACTTTGTTCATCTATACTGGTAGTTTCGTCAGTAGTTATGAACCATGGCAGTCTCTGGTCTTCTCTGGCTATAGTATTGCCAGTCTTTAGTCGAATTAGGTGAGTCCTTGGGCCTTGTTCTGGTCCCATCATATTGGCATCGCAATGATGGTCATCTGTTGTCAACAAATAGTTTCCTAGCATCCATGTGGTCTGCGTTTTTGTGGCAGAATGGTTCTTGATAGCTGTTAGGAAGTTGTCTCCTAAGTCATAGGGCCATAGGGTCAGTTCATGGTTTGGGCATCTTTCCTATAGGATTTTGGGAATCGAGGTAGTGGGCAGGTCATAAGTAAGAGCTGTCTTTATCATATTGCTGATGTTTCCTGTCGTCACGAGGGCTGACACCTGTGGGACCACTTGTAGGGGGGATTTGTTGTACATGAGAGTGGGTAGAGTTTCGTGGTATGTGAATTTTAGTGGGGTTCTGTCATCAAGACTAGTCATTCTGCTCAGTGGGGAAGGGATTCTTCCAGTAAGCGTCCAGGTTTTCTGTCTGTTGCTCTGCATAGGCATCATAGTGTCATAGTATTCCTTAGAAGGTGTGGCAGGAAGTTGTGCTTTAATCATTGTTAATGAGATTTCAGTGGTTTTGGTTGCTTCTTCTGTCTGTAGTTGGTGTATTATCCTCGGTTTCATGCTTTGATCAGTGGCATCTGTCTTCTTCTTCTGCTTGACTTTGGTGCGTCTTTCTTGTCCAGTCTTCCATTGATCTGGAAAGTGAGTAGATAGGTTGAGAAATGGTAATGCAGGTAGTGGTTTCTTCGTCATTTTGTCAGAGGGGGCCACCCCTTTCTTAGGATCGTTGTCCTTGTTTGTTTGAGTTGGTATTCCAGGTCTGAGTTGGATAGTGTTTGTCGTGGCATCAGTGGGTGTGTTGAGTGTGTCAAATGTGTCAATTGGTGGTGTGTATAAGGAGATCACCCCTTTCTTAAGATCGTTGTTTTCCACAACAACTGTTCTTGCAAGTTCTTGGTGTTCTGAGGCAGCGTTCCTAGTTTCCTTGCTTGGGGCTGATTCTTCCCATTCTGGCTCCTCCAGCACTAGTTCCCAATCAATAATGGGCTCTTCTTCTCCTCGACATTGAGGCATATCTATGTCTTCTATCTTCTTCTGGGGTTGCAATAGACAAGTTCCCAGTGGCATCGTCAAGGCATCTTCTAGTTCTTTGATCTTCAGTGGCATGATTGCGACTGGAATTGAAATTCTTGGGGAATTTGGTGGTACCTGGGCTGCAGTGTCTTCCTGAGGACTATTTTCTCGAATGATGGGCTTTGAAGTGTTAAAATCAATCATGAGGTGCGCTGTAATGTGGTTGGGAATATCCTCAGGACTGTCTGAATCAGGAATGAGGAGTGGACAGTGGTGTCGCTCAGCACTGTCCATGGCCCATGGCATCGCTATAGATTGGGCCTCTGGGAGATCCTTTATGTAGTTCATAGGGTCGTCTAAGGTGTGGTTGTCCTTTCTTGAATTAGAATTCTTTCTGGCATCATCGTCAAGCATGTCATCTTCTGCTCTGAAGCTGGAATCTGTTTCCTCAGCTTCCTGGTCGTTAGTGAGTGCATAGTTGTCCATCCCTAGGGTAGGATCGGCGTCTTCTGCCTTTTGCAGATCAATGATATCATTGGGTCTGTCATCGCTTGGTCTTAGCACAAGAACAGGCGATAACAGACCTAGTTGGCCAGGATCTGTATCATTAGCATCCTGGGGATCATCAGCATTGAACATTTGTCGACACTGATGATTCTCAGTGCGGAGTGCCTCCAGTTCCAAGGGTCTAGCATCTCCAGGGTCGTCTTCAGTTTCTGATTCTGAGCTACTATTTTCAGAATCATTGTCATAGGCTATTTCTTTGATCGCAGAGTAGTCTTGTTCTATGATCCATTTGGTCAACTCTCGCTCTTGCGAGGTCTTCTTTGACTGGTTGGTCCTTTTCTTAGTCTTCTTAGTTTGCTGCTTCTTCAGTTGTCGTTTCTGTTTACGGGACATTGGTAACTTCCTAACAGGAAAAAGGATTATGGCAGGTAAGGTGTCTTCTTCTGTTTCGACTTGTAAGGTGTGCTGAGAAGCTTCTGAATTGTTTAGGTATGCTTCTCTTGAGGATTCTTCAGGGAGTGGCCTTTCAGGGATCGGAAGGAGAGGTGGGGGACGATAGGGTGTGCTAATACGATTGGTAGGCTCTGGACATTGACAGGTTTCTGAAAGGATGTCGTCTTTAATGGGCTTTAGTGCAAAATTGTCGCCCTTAGGGTGCGATTGGTCCAACTTATGGACCCAATTCGAATGGGGTAAATCTTCAGGATGATAGAGACGATTATCTGTGTTGTGTAAGTGGGTGGTTTGCAAGGTAGTTGTGCTTTCAGGAGGCTTCAGGAGTACGTCATCCGAATAGTGGGTCGTCTCTTGTTTCCCTATGGCTTCAGCTAGCCATTCTTCTGTCATTCTTCGTCTGGTCATTGGGGAATTCTTTATTCCCATAGGGCTCTTCTGACACTTGAAGGTTCTTCCTTCGTTGTGGACAATAGTGGTTGGTAGCATCGTTGGCCAATCATAGGCTTCTTTTTCGTTACTATCGTCCTCTCCTTGGTACAGGTCAGGTATTAGATCCATTTGATCATCTTCTGGTGGTTGGGTAGTCCCTTTTTGATTATCAACCTTCTTCATCGTCATGGAGGTGGCAATTCCTGTTGATCTTTGCATGTTTGTCGAAATCTTGCTTGTAATGGGGCTTTCCTTAGCGCTTGTAGACCCTCCTGGATTGGGAGGAGTCTCTATCCTCAATGCTTTGATCCATACGGACGTTGGTCGATTCTCAAGCACAGTTGGATCATTCTTCAGCAATTCTTCCAGCATGGCGCGTCGCTGTTCTCTTGTCATCTTTAGGAGAGAGGTCTTGAATGTTTGTTTTCGATTTTTGGAGGTTTGTGGTTCTTCTGCTTGTTGCATAGGGAGGTCTGATAACTTTCCTCCTTGCATCATCGTTTCTGGTTCATCCTTCTGGGATGTCTTCAGTGTTCCAATAATTATTGGCTTCTGATCAGTTGCAATTAAGCGAGCAAAGGCTTGGCGCCATTTGTTCTGTCGTTCTTGTTTGGTCATAGTGGTTGAAAGGCCTCTGATTAGGACTCTCTTGAGTATTGGGACCTGTTCACGAAGGTCAAATTGTTTCAGTTGTTTAAATTTTAACTTGTCTGTTCTTCCTGCGAAGAAAAGTCCTCTTACTTCCCATAGGAAGTACCATGCATTATTGACATATTCGATGGGCCTAGTAGCAGTCCCCACAGTGACAAGGTATCCCGATTGATTTGGGATTCGTGACGAAAAGAATTGAATCTTTCTTCCTCTAATTGCAATAGGCAAGTCATCTTTTGTTCGTCTCTGAACAGGAGTGAGTCCCCTTCCAGCAATTTGCTGAGTCTTGGTGTGGCCAGTTTGTTTCCCTGGTCCTACAGTGGTGTGGCCAGTTCGTTTCCCTGAGCCGATGCTGCCTCGTGAGGCGAAGGATTTTCTGTCCTTGTCCTGTCTTCCACAGGATGGCATTGGTGCTGGTGACATTTCCAACGCAAGATAATTCTTTGGTAGTTGCTCGACTATGAGCCTTGTTCCTCAACAGGAATCTAGATTCTTCTCTTTGACAAGAGTCTTTACAAAGCTCGACTTGTGTTACGGCTCTACGGGCCGTTCACAGTACTGGGTGACTCGTTATAGTTCTATGACTGTTAGGCAATGGTTTGATAGATGTGGTTAGCAACTAGAAATGAATAGGCAACAAAGGTAGGGAGTGATGAATCGAAGATAGACCCAAAGGATACGGCAATCCAGAGGTAACACTTATATAGGACAAATGAGGAAGGAGGTCGATCACTACACGGCTGATGGTGATCGGTGATAAGTGGGACACGGGCCGACGAGCGGCGAGGCGGACCGGGGACCACTTGAAGTATGAAGGCGATAGAAATAAACTGAGTGGGAGGTCCGGGCCAGGGCACGCGATGATTACTGCTTTAGGACTAACTAGCAGTAGACGTCTTAGTTTACAGCACTAAG
>QFEY01001150.1:0-76949 GCA_003316435.1 Russula virescens
GCTGTCATAGATAGCGAGTAGAGCACATGGGTAGGCGCCGTCGAACCGCGTGTGCCCCCACATGCCGAAAACATTCATTTTATGGACTGTACGATATCATGAGGTTTGAGGAAAACATGGTTCATCATTGTATCGGGTTATAGGGACGCGGGGTTATGGATGCTGTAAGGGAGAATAAGTGGCTTTGGGTCTCAGAACTACTGCTGTTTACCTGGATACCGGTCAACCCGGTCACAAATCTCACGATGCCTATACGCTCAACAAAAAGAGCTAATTAAATGATTTAAATGTGGGGCGAAAGTAGCTATTCATAGCTTTCAATCCCAAGTTTTTTGGAGCAACAAACCCGGAATTGAGGTGACCAACTGTGACTGACTGAATCCAGGAGTTGACGGGTATCCGGGTAAACAACAGTACAGTACTGACAAGGCGTGGGAGAACAAAAGATTGTACCTCGGATCAAGGGCTGATTATTCAATGTGTATTCAATTTCCTTATTGATAGGAATTGTGCCATACTTCATGCCGACCTGACGTACGTCTCTCTCCTCGGCAACCCTTCTTTGGCATTGTGCATGACAGCCCAGGGCGTGTTTATGATACGTAACCTCTTGCCATTCCTTTATCTTTTAAGCTGACGTGCACGGTGATACCATCATGTGAAGCGCTAGATCGTATGTGTGATGTCCTCGCCTGTGATGGTGGTCTCATATCTAGGGCATGGAAGAAGAACCGTGGGAGAGATGGCGTTGATGATATGCCGACGGATTGATATCGGTAACGCCAAGTGTATGAAACATACCCTCGGTGTTTGTTCCTGGGCCGTCCTATAACCCAGCTCTTGAAGGATGATGCATTTGTGTTTAGCCTACGCCACTTTCCTTGTAGGCACAATATGCGAAAGTAGGTCGAGTGTTCTTGGACATCTTCTCACCTATACATGGTCATAGGATTATTTCATACACGAACTGCATCCGCATCAAAGTGAGTTATCCTGAGAAGTAAACTTGCCCTACACAACTTGGAAGCAGCTAGATGATAGCCTGTCCCCGCGCGTAATCAGAAAATGGGGGAAATGGTGAACAGACGGCGTCGAAAGCATATAGTTGCTGATACAACAGCACAAAAGCTCTCATCCACATAACTTCTTCGCATATAATGAGTAGGATACGACATTGTCGTCGTCTAAATCCGTCATTTGAAGCGCTTCTCGATGACATTGTCGTTGCGCGTGTAGCCGTTCCCGGCCAACCCGTCTAGACGGGACTGCAGGGACTGCGCAGTATTGCAGATCTCTTGTCCTTTGGCTAGTAGGTAGGAGTGGAAGAGTCAAAGTTCGTCAATCCACTGAGTACATCGCAGCACGACCACGTACCCGCTCGTCGAATTCTGGGGTGTTCACGGTGATTAGCCTGCCGCTGCAGCCGGAAGAAACGTGCCTTTTCCTTCATGATCAAGCCCAACAAGAAAAGGGAGCAACTCTTCGTGGTCTTGCACCTGCGTGAGATACTTTTGGAAGTCCTGTTTTGCGAGGAAATGGTAAAAAGAGACTCGGTCAGCATCCAGTAGCTTCTCGCGCTAATAGGAGCAAAATAAGGGGAATGAGTGGGAGTTCGCGCACGCGCGAGGGTTTTCTTAAGTGAAATCTTCTGGGCGTTGACGTAACTTTCCGAGTTGACCACAACGGAGATAGCCAGCTCAATGTCGTCTGCACGGACGTACTCCAAGAGGGATACTCGCGTGCTGACCTCCGCATTGCGGATCATGCTCTCCAAGAGTCGCACCGGAGGTCCGCGAACAGTCGGGAGAGTTTCTCGGAGTCCAGGTCGCACAGCTTCGACCGCACCTATACGGTATACTTGCGGAGGAGGTCATGATCTTGGCGTCGAATGTGGTGCCCGCATCCATCTCGTCGCATTCCGGGTAAAACATTGTGTGACGCTGCTGCGTTCGCGTATCGGGTTCGCGGCCACGTGCCTGAGGTTCGTGACGGTGCCAGCCCTAGGACATTGAGATCGTCTGCTGCTTCATGGCCTCGTGCATCAACATTCGGTCCGCGTCATCCATTTTGTCAAATTCGTCGATCAAGCTGTGACCTTCGTCGGGGAGTACGAGCACACCACCCTCAAGCGTCCTTTCGCACGTGATGGGGTCCTCATAAGATCGAGTGCGGAGGTGCCTGACCAGTCGCGAAGACGGACACTTCTCGACGTACTTCAGGAGCTGAGACCTGGCTGTGCTCGGATCGCCCTGCAGGAGTACATTAGTATCCCCACGGATGTGCAGCTGGCGGTTGACATCCTTCGGTATGCCGAAGGGAAGAGGGGGCTATGGTAATCTTAATATCCTCGTGGCCGTAGATCGATAACTTGATAACGCGCTTGCAGATGGGCTTATCCAGTGCGAGTGTGCGGACATTATAACTCGGATAATACACAAGAATCGCAGAAAGAGCAACCTCGTCAAGGATGGTAAGCAAGGCGGCCCACAGGTAAGGATTGGTTTAGATAAAGCAAGGAAGGGGTATGAGGCTTCTAGCGATTTCGAGTTGTCTAAGTGCGGTGGAGTGCTCAGGACATCATCCTCTGGAGAAGGGGAAAGGACGCACTTTCACCCGAGATTGCGGATACGCTGGTCATAGCCCGAAATGCTATGGCCGTCGACATGAGTCACCAGCCACCTGCGGAAGTGCTTATTGATCGACTGTCGAACTCGCTCATTGACAGTCCACCCGATGATGTATTTCGCCTTAATGTCGCTCGGCCGCCCCAGGGCACCTCCCGCTCCAAAGTGTCAGAAAAAAGAACCAACCAAGCACGAACGACGTGGTTGTAAAAAGAAAAAAGGAAAATGCGCGCCTTCGTCTTATCGACATCTCTGCGCTCATCATTCTGTGGATGGGCGCGGGTACGTGTTTCGGAGAGCAGCTTGGGGCTGACGTCGTCGCTAACAAGGAAGGAGGTTACATGACCCCGGCAGAGCGGTTGAGGCCTGGGACCATATGCCTCGGCAGCTCCCACGCTTCACACCACACCTCGTCCGACGTCTCCCACTGGGTCGCGTTCGTCTGCGCTTTCTCCGTTGGTATCTGGGGTAGTGCTAGAAATTAATCTCGGGGTGAGGAGGTCTTCAGACCTCCCCAAACGTTTCAGCATCATGATTACGAACACGGTAGATGCGTCAATTTGACAGACTTTGAAACAACATTGATAATACGACATCAGCGATATGTTGTGCTGTACGGGACATGGCAAGTCTGGTCGTGTCCGTACGGGGCAGAAGTAACGAGTACAGGTAAAGGTGTAGGCGTGGGATCAGGGTGTCAATGGTGCATAGTAAGAATGTGGATGCCTAAGGCTGGGTAATACTTTACTGCATTTGGTGTAATGCCCTGACCGCGAAACTATCTTCGTCGCCATTACCCTCCATCTGTTGAACCAAGTTCTGAAGTGCACTCCTTAAATCAGTCCTATTCAAGACAGTGTCAGCCTGCGTTAGTACGCCCATGAGAAACGCGAGTGTTCTTTCAAAAGAGGCAACATGCTCGGACGGAAGGTCGCCAGTATTAGGTGGAATGACAGCATCAACGAAAGAGCCAAGGTTCATACGGTCCAGCACGGCAAAGTCACCACGCGAGCCATATATCACGTTTGATGATTGCCCAGTTACGTCTTGCAGCCAGGCTAGCTCTGGCTGTTCGAGCGGTTGTTTGCGCATGAGACGCCTCGCAAGCAATGCGCAAATGGAGCGAGATATAAGGCGTATGGCAATGTCACCATTAGCCCACATTTCTCGCATAAGGGTGATATTTGCGAAATTGACCCGTACGTCGTGCAGCACCACCCCTTCCCGATCCACATTGGAGTTGATTAAAGCCTCGATGACATGGCGGACGGCCTCCAGACCCACAAATAAGGAGCGCCGGTACACGCCCTCGTCGTGTCCAGCAGTGGATCTACCTATTGCACCGCTCCGTACGAGTGCGAGTAGAGGTACGCGAAGGGCCATTTTTCCGGACTCGATGGGAGGCGTCACAAGTTGACCAATTGTATTTATCGGTATACTGGCCACGAAATTTCGAAGCTTGCTTTTGTCAACTAGTGCGAGTTGATTCAACAACCGAATAAGCATCCTGTGTTCTTCACCCGCTTGCAAATTTTCGCCTGCTTTGATGGTGCTCTGGTCCACGCCATGCTTGAGACCGTCCCGGTGTTTCTTCACAGCATCTCCACAGCTGTAATACCACTTCACGAGTACTTGTTGAATGCGTGACATTTCGTGACCTTCAGCCAGATTATATGAAACCAGGTAACCATGAAGTTGTACCACAACCCAATGAACGCAACGTGCGGCGGAAAAGAGGACGGCGTGGAATGTATACCAATAGAGGACCGTCATCGGTGTGCGATATGGACAGTTGTTTTGATACAAGGAAGTATGGTGAGCGTGAGGTACGCGAGTACGAAGAGTCCGACGGCGACGGAGACGGCGATTCCAACGACCTTGTTGATTGGAACGAAGAATATCGCGAGGCCGACGAAAAATAAGAGTACGGAAGCGTGAAGGAGGGTTGGAGCTATCTCGACCACCGGGCGCATTTTGAACTTCTCCGTTCCATCGTACAAGAATAAGCGGACCCGCGCGCGCTTGTTCGGCTCCCTCGGAATCTGGGGTTTTTGGATATATCTACGTGCCCACTGCTGCAGTAATGTTGCAAACAGGGCGGAGGCGATGCTGAATACGAGGCTCGTTAGCCACATTGCGTTGACACAGATAAGAAGTGTGCGGGGAGGGGGTTGTTGGATCTTGACTGCTGAGGGGAAGTTGCCATTCGTGGAATTGGCGAGTTGTTGTGAGATCTGGCGAAGAAGGACCACCGTCTCATCACCGGAATCGGGAGACAGCTTTTTGTAGCTTTCGATGATAAAGGCAGCAACGACTGCAGAAAAAAGACCAGTCTTCCAGATTGTCATTAACAAGGACTGTCACTGACTCAGACGGGCCCGGATGAGGAGATTAGGACCTACGAATACAACCAGAGCGTTTGCGTCTTCCTTCCAGGTATCCGCAATACGTTTATCGTGCTCTTCGACTTCGTTCATGTATATGGTCCACATCTCCTTCTCTGAATCCTCCTGGGCTGTAATCAAGTCAAATGGCGATGCGATACGATGAGTCCCCGACGTACTTTCACCGCTCGCCTGAGCACGAGACTCCGCCATCCAATTCAAACGCTGATGGTATGAATGGAAGGATGAAAAGGATAGTGAACTACAATCTCAGGGGCCACAAGTGGATGTCGGACTGAACTAGACTGGACTAGACAACAGGGCTTTCCAGTTGAAAAGGCAACGCACGTTGTCACGGTGGTGTCAACAGTTGGGAATTCAAACACCAGCATTTGTATAGTAAAGTACCTGCGGAACCAAAGTTCTGGGTATGTTCCCTTTTCGTGGCGCGACTTTTTGACATTTTAAAACTCAAACAACTGCGGGGGTGATTTGAAAGGTTCATCAGATGGTGTTACACGGGCAAGGGCCGAAGCTTGATCTCAGGCTCTTGATCTGCCTTGGTACTGCCTTGGTGTGCTGACCTTGTTTTTTTCAATCATCTCACGAGTTTTGGAGATTGGCTGTTGGGACTCGACTCTGGACTGTGTATCTCCCAGTTGCGGACACGTTGCCCGCAACTTACTATGGAACACTTCCATGCTTCAACACGCTGCCCAATCATGTCTCCCGAATTCCAAATTCGGGTCATCTGACCAGACCCCACGACTCGGACGCTGGGTTCACAAGCTCTGCAAACCCTGTTACTGTTAAATATTATACACAACGTGGTCCGTACAACGCAGCGCATGACCAGCCTCGATCCCGTCCCGGGCCCGCGATGGCTTTGCAACGACACCTTTGTCATCCATCTCGGCTCCCATTATCATTATCACCTTATTATCCATGATGCCACATTTCCAGCCCATCCTTTGAGGGGCCCTGTAGAATCATAATAAATCAAGGTCGCATTTACGACATCGCCTCGCTGCCTGCCTTGCCTCGCCCTCCCTTCACACCTTTCACCTATGATCATTACTGTCATACAGGGTTTAGTCACATTCCTCCTCTCGCATCAACGTCAGTCAGACAGGCTCATATGGGCGCGTGTGCCGACACTCACCCTGGGCCAACGTGACCCGAGAAAAAGGCAACATTCAAACAGGTGAAGACAATCTTTGCGTCCTTCAATCGAACGTTGTACACCACTTCCATTCCTATCTACAGTACTTGTAAACACAGGCCAAACCAGACAGTTTACATGCTGGGCTCGGATCAGAAATTTGGGGTTCGTTTATCGACATACTGACGTGAAATGGCTGTACCCCATCGAGAACGATAACATGGCACTAATGTATTGGTAAGAAGTCCATGGTCATGTCTAAAATTATGTATTTATGCAAATGAGATTCCCTTGAACGGTTTGAAATTCTCAGAATCCAATAAAGTGGGATGCGGACAATTCTACTTGCCGGCCATATTTATGGTCGTGGCTCGTGGCTCTCTTGAACCATCTCGTGTGTGACCTTTCCAGATCATGCAATAGACGGGGTGGCACAGCAAAACGCTTCCGCCATCGCAGTCCGTGTAGGGGAATTAGGCAAACTGGGGGCCTCCACTGGTCCTATCTGTGCGAGGACGACGACGTCGTCGTCGTGAGGTACTTTCCCGATTCACTGGCAGGAAACTTTAAGCATAATTGTATTGCTACAGACTTGTTGCCATTCATTTCTTTCACAAGCACCGCAGCGCTGTCATTGCCAACTCCGCATAAAACGCCCCTGAGCATCTATAAGTAATGACCCATAAAGTCATTTCTTATGAACCCATTTGCATCCAAGTGGGGTGATTCCTCAAGCACAATCAAGAAGCGCTACATATGGTGCATCAACAGTATCGATTCTGACAAAACATCACAAAGTCCCCATAAATACAACAATCTCACTTATAACCAGTACAGCGTCGTCATCGTCTAGTTCTGCTGTTTGAAGCGCTTCTCGACAACATCGCCGTTGAGCGTGTAGCCGTTCGCGGTGAACAGGCGAGACTGCAAGAACGGTGCCGTATCATAGATCTCGTGTTCTTTAGCCTAGGCGGTGTGAGCGGGTATAAATTCGTCGTCAGTCCGTCTGCCGTGTACATGGACGAAACAACCACGTACCCGCTCGTCAAGTTCCGAGGTATTCACAGTGACTAGCTCGGGCTGCTGATGGCGCTGTAGCTGGAAGAAGCGTGCCTTTTCCTTCACGATCTGACCCAGCAAGAAAGCGAGCAGCTCTTCGTGGTCTCGCGCCTGCGTGAGATACTTACGGAAGCCCTGTTGTCCAAGGGAAAAAGAATGCAAAACATCGGTCAGCACTCGACAGCGTCTAGCGCTAGTCAAGGCAAGGAAGCGTGTTTACGTACACGTTGAAGTGTTTTCTTGATCGACATCTTCTGCGCATTGACAAAGCTCTCGATCGCGACCGAGATGGCCAAGTCGATGTCGTCTGTACGGACATACTCGCGCAGGGACATCCGTGCGCTCGCTTCCGCCATGCGGATCATGCTCTCCAAGTGTCGCACCGTGATCGGGAAAGAGCCCGTGGCGATCGACTCGCGCCGCAGGTCCGCAAACAATCGAGAAAGCTTCTCCGAGTCCAGGTCGTACAGCTTCGGGCGAACCTTTTCACGCGCATATACGATGTACTTGCGGAGTAGGTCTTGGGGAATCAGCTGGTAAGGGTCATTAGCTCACGCCAAGACAGATAGGACGGATGGGGGCGCTTCGTTACCTCAGCGTCGAGCGTGGTGCCAACGTCCATCTCGTCGTGCTCCGCGTCAAACTTCGGATGACTCCGCAGGTGGCTGCCCACGACAAAACGAGCCAGGAGTTCGTCCTGCACGGGGTCGACCATATCTTTGACGACACAGAGCACGTCGAACCGAGACAAGATCGGCTCAGTGAGTTCCACATTCTGCTGGAATGGCAACGTCGGGTTGTACCGCCCGCGTATCGGGTTCGCCGCTGCGACAATGGCACACCGTGCCTGAAGTGTCGTGACAATACCAGCCTTGGATATGGAGATCGTCTGCTGCTCCATGGCCTCGTGTATCGACGTCCGGTCCGCGTCATTCATCTTATCAAACTCGTCGATCAGGCAGTGGCCCTTGTCGGCGAGCACAAGGGCGCCACCCTCGAGTGTCCACTCGCGCGTAACAGGGTCCTTGCGCACGCTCGCCGTGAGACCGACCGCGGAGGCGCCTTGGCCAGTCGCGAAGACGGAACGGTGGGAAGTCTTCTCAACGTACTTAAGGAACTGCGACTTGGCCGTGCCTGGATCTCCCAGCAGGAGCACGTTGATATCCCCACGGATACGCAACTTGCGGTTGACGTCTTTTGAAACACCGCCAAAGAGAGAGAGGGCTATGGCAGTCTTGATATCCTCATGGCCGTAGATCGACGGTGCGATGGACTTAATAATTCGCTTGCGGATGCGCTCGTCGCGTGCGAGTGCGCGAACCTCCCTTTCGTCGTCTTCTGTTAGGCGGAAGGCAGCGAAGAGGTCCTCTTTTTTATTGATATGATTGGCTTCGATAATAGTGGAGAAGACGGGGAAGCCGTTTTTGGCGTTAAGTGACGCATCAAAGTTGTTGCGGTAGATGCCCGTGACTTCCTGTTTGTGCAGTGAGCGGTTATATGGCGCAGAGAGTGAAACATTTCCGTACAATCTCCTCTCCCGGCTTAGCGGAGTCAATCAAGTCCCACAGTAAAATGACTTCGCGATGACGGGGCAGGCGACCCGGAGGCACAGATCCCGGAGATTCCTGTAGAGTCATCTTTTGATAATTCCTGTAGACGGTCTATTGAAGAGTTCGGTTAGTTTTCCGGTGGACGCCAGAAAATGGTAAAGGCACAGCCTGACCTGCTCAGAGTTGACAGAGAATGGACCCTTGCTCTCGCAATTCGGGCAGTAGCTGATTTTCACTTCCTTCGTAGCGTCTTGATAGAATGGACCTAAGACGGCATGGCATTTTCGGCAGTCGAACTTGACGTACTTGAGTTGGGGGAACACCCCAGTCCGCCTTGTCACAACACCAGACACGCGAACCAGGTTATTCAAGTTGCTCGTGCGGAGGTCGCGTAGCGATGAGCTCAGTGGCAGGTCCGTGATACGCACATGCACTTCGGAGTGTATACGCTCATAGTTGGGATAGTACACAAGAATCGCGGCAAGAGCGACCTCGTCAAAGATGGTAAGCATGGCGGCCGGCGAGTTGGTGAGAAAGTAGGCGAGGATAGGTTTGGATAGAGCGAGGTGGAGGTATGAGACTTCTAGTGACTCAGAATTGTCTAACAAGCGAGGTGACTCAGGCCATGATCTTCTGGAGGGCGGAAAAGGACGTACTTTCACCAAGGTTGCGTATACGCTGGCCATAGACTGAAGCGCCGTGGTCGTCGACGTATGTCATCAGGAACTGGCGGAAGTGTTTGACGATCGAGCGTCGAACACGGTCATTGGCGATCCATTCAACGATGGATTTCGCTTTGATGTCGCTCAGCTGCTCCAAGGGCACTTCCTGCTCCAAAGTATCAGAATCCTAAACCACACGGGGTCCACATGAGGACAAAATGGAAAACGCACGTCTTCGATTCCTTCCATATCGTCGATGTCCCTGCGTTCATCGTACTGTCGACGGGCGCGAGTCCGGGTTCCTGAGAGCAGTCCGGATTCATCGTCATCCTCGGCACCAACATCGTCACTATCCAAGAAGGACGGTGCATGACTCCGGTTGGCGGCACGCATGCCACGGCGGCTTCCACGCTCCATGCGATCGCGCTGTCGCATCTTTGCCTCTGCTACGCGTCGCGCCGCCGCGGACATGGGCTCGAAGACTTCCTCGTCGTCCAGGCCGGAGTTAGAGTATGTGTCGAGCAGCTGATTTGCCGCGTAGTCGCTTTTTTGTGTTTATAATGAGCGTGCGCATCTTCCAAATGTAGCAAAAAGGGGCGGCGTACTCTTCGATGCCAGGACCGAAGAGGTCCTCGCCTTCATCATCATCATCCTCCGCATCAATGACGTCTCTCACTGCATCGCGTTCATCTGCACTTTCACCGTCTGTATCCGAGAAAGGTGGGGGCGGCGAAGAAGGAGGTAGAGATGAATCTCGACGTGATAAAGGAGCCCTGGATGGGGATGACGAGCTGGCTGGGAGGTCAGGAGACCTAGCACGTTTGTTACGACGGGGTGTCTGATTAGACTAACGCCTTGTGAGCTCTCTACGAGTCTTTCGATAGGAGATATTGACTGACCATGTCAAGGTGTAGAACAAGAACGGATAACAAGACGCGAAACGCGACTGACGCGTCAATTTGACGGAGTTTGAAAGCGTGTCAACTCCGACGATTTCTTGGAAGCTGGCCACCGTTCAAATACTCGCCGTAATCTGTTGGCTGTATCATACTACAGTAGGTATGGTGCTGTATGGGGTAGTCCATTTAAGGTACTCATGGGATAATGTTCTCGTACATCTGGTGGAATGCATTTACAGCAAGCCGTGGCTATCACCCTCCATTCATCCAATGAGGTTCACAAACCTTGCCCTGACGATAGACATACTGAAGGGAGCTCGACGATGGATTTTACCGTTCATCCATCCTGATTTCGCTCAGCAGTAAAAGAAAACAAGATGCAGAGAATACGGAGAAAGGAAAAGACCGAAAACACACTTTTTTAACCCCTTCCATGTCGTCCACGTCCCTGCGGTCATTATATTGTCGATGGCGGGGCGCACGTATTCCGGAGAGTAATCCAGATTCATCGTCATCCTCGGTGCCGACGTCGTCACTGTCGAAGGAGGGTGCATAGTTGCGGTCTACCACGCGAGGCAACAAACATATACTTCATTAAATGGTCAGGTACACAGTGGAGACATGGGGGGTTGGGTGTAATTCCTAGGAGAAAATCTTGGATCACTCGCCGTGACCCATTCGATACAAGTAGGAGTACAGCTAAATGTGTGGGCGAGGGATCAAGCCCGAGGGTGATGCAGGGAAGGTGACGACGTGGACGGCTGCGAAATACTTCCCTACATCTGGCGTAATTGATCGACCGAGAGTGTAGCGATCACCACCATCTTCCATCTGTCGAATCAGGTTTTGAAGTCCCGCCCTGAAAACAGCCTTATTGAAGGGCACTTACAATCCTGCATCCATTAAAGCTCCGAGCGTCATTGTAAATGAGGCCACATGCTCGGTCGGAAGGCCTCCCCGCTGAGGTGCAAGGACGCCACAAACGAAATATTTAAGGTTAATACGGTCCAACATGGCACGGTCGCTAAGAGAGTTGAATATGACGTTTGATGGTTCCCCAGTCACATCTTGCAGCCTAGCTAACTCTGAGCCCTCGAGCTGTTCTCTGCGCATGAGACATCTTGCAAGTAATGCGCAAATGGAGCGAGACGCAATGCGTATGGCAGCGTCCGCATCATCCCATATAGTCCGCATAAGGTTCATATTTGCGGAGTTGATCCGTACATCGCGAAGCACATCCGGATCCGCATTGGGAGGGATTAGAGCCTCGGCGACATGGCGAGTCCCATCTAAACACACGAGAAGGGAACGCCGGCGCATATCCTCGTCGAGTCCAACCGCGCGCGAACCTATTGCACCACGTCGTAGGATGGTGAGTAGGGATTCACGAAGCACTATTTTTTCGGTCTCGACGGGAGGTGTTATAAGTTGACCGATTGCACTTCTCGGTATGCTGGCCACGAACCTTTGAAGCTTGCTTTTGTCGACTAGTGCGAGTCGATTTAACAACCAGGTGAGCATCTTGCGGTCCTCATCTACCGGCGCATTTTCGACCCCTTTGATGGCACTCTTCTCCAAGCCGTCCTTGAGACAGTCCCAATGTCCCTTGACAGCATCTTCGCGGCCGTACAACCCATTCACAAGTACTTGTTGTCTGGGTGACATTTCGTCACCAAAATTATCTTGAACCAGGCAGTCATGAAGTCGTTCCATGACCCAACGAATGTAATGATCTGCCAAAAAGAAGAAAGTGTGCTATGAAGACCAAAAAAAGACCGTCATTGGAGTGCGATATGGGCAGTTGTGCTTGATACAAGGAAGTATGGTGAGCATCAAGTATGCCAGCCCAAACAGTCCAACAACAACGGAGACAACGACCCCCACGGTCATGTGGATCGGAACGAAGAACATCCCGAGGCCGATGAAAAACAAGAATACAGAGATGTGAAGGAGCGTTGGGGCTATCTCGACCACCGGGCGCATTTTAAACTTCTCCGTTCCATCGTACAAGAATGAGCGGACGCGCGCGCACTTATTCAGCTCTCTCGGAATCCGGGGTTTTTGGATATATCTACGTGCCCACTGCTGCAGTAATGTTGCAAACAGGGCGGAGGCGATGCTGAATACGAGGCTCGTTAGCCACATTGCGTTGACACAGATAAGAAGTGTGCTGGGAGGGGATTGTTGGATCTTGACTACTGAGGGGAAGGTGCCATTCGTAGAATTTGCAAGTTGCTGTGAAATCTGACGGACTGTCTCATCGCCAGAATCGGGAGACAGCTTTTTGTAGCTTTCGATGATAAAGGCAGCAACGACTACGGAGAAAAGACCGGTCTTCCAGGTTGTCATTACGACTGATGGCGGGGTAAGATGATTATGGCTTACGAGTACGACCAGAGCGTTTGCGTCTCCCTTCAAGGTGTCAGTAATACGTTTATCGTGCTCCTTGACTTCCTCGATATAGGTGGTCCACATCTCCTCTGAATCCTCCTGGGCTGTAGACAGTCAATGTCAGCGACACGACACCCAATAATCTCCCACATACTATCACCGGATTCATTATTCCGTGAACAAGTATTTGAGATCAATGGCAGGCGCAGGAGTCCCCATCCGGCTGGTGGCGTAGATTTGGATCGAGGAATGGATAGTATCGATGTCGAACTGAACAAAACTCGTGGTGCATTGAAACTCCGGCATGACGAACGACGTTTCACTGCCACAACAACTATCGGGCTATGCTAATACATACACCAAAGATCCTGGGCTCGAGCAAAGGAATGGAAAATTCACTGTGATCGAAAACCTGATCATATTCATGTCACAGTAGTCGATACAGTGGCTCTACAAGGGTAGATCTTGGTCTAAGTGCCACGCGACCATTCTCCACATACTTCATGTAACCAGCGCATCCTTTCCGTGCTCTTGCGCCCAAGGCGTGCTCCCATACGCCCGCGAGCCCCGCTGCGCCACTCCTCGCTGAGTACTTCGAGCCTTTTGAATGCGAGTATGCACGTCTCGACACGATACCGGACATCCAACCTGCGGCGAATCGTAGACTTTTTCTGTCAGCACTCAATTGTGCCATTGGGAAGGGCAAAATTTGGGCACTGCTCACTGTAAGAGCGTCCGATGGCAGCGCAGGTTTAGCACGGGGTGGTTCGACGTCCCATTTCCACCCCACTACTGTGGGGCCATTGACAGCGGCAGCACCAAAGGTCTCGAGTTGCACCTGCCACAGACATGCAGTCCAGTCGGCAGCGCGCGGCGCAACAAGTGCTGGTACGAACGCAAACCGCTCCATACACCACAATGGATGATCACGTGGAATGAGCATGGGAGAGAGCATAAAAGGGGCAGCAGCGCGTCTCTTGTCTACGGCGATCCCCATCCTGGGTCGCGCGGCGGCCGCTGACACAATGACAGGGTCGTGGACGCGTACCATAGATAACGACGGGATAGAAGTCAGTGGTGGTGGCCCCGGGGTCCCAGGAATGAGGAGCAAGGTTCGTGTGGGGGCAAACAAGCGAGCGAGATTGAGGAAAACATTAGGTGACTCTAGGGTCATCGGGTCCAGATGAAGTATATGTAACGAAAGACGGGAGGCATTCAGCATCGGGTGGTGGAGAAGACGCGTCAAAACGGGGTGATCTCGCGGATTATGAGTCAAAGTTAGTAGTGCTGAGCGGGTCACTACGACGAGAGATGTTGGACCTATTGACGACATGAGAGAGGAAAACACCATATAGAGGAGCATTACCCGGCCAACTATCTGTCCAGGCGGGTACCCAGTCGAGGTTCGCTTCGAGGGCCCAAAGACATGCCGTTACCTCGTGAGGATGTGGGTCGATTCCAGAGCGATAGATGTTCGGGCCAAAATGTGTTGGGGGAGGGTACAAGGAAACGAGCTTGGCCAGTCGCACGGGGGGTGTCAGAAAGTTAATACCAGACAGAGCAGGCGAATGAGTCTGCAGGGTCATTGTAGAATGCAGGGGTGTGAAAAGAGATGCAGAGTAGCCACGGTAAAGCGAGGACGAGAAAAAGACCAAGCTGATGACGATGTAGCTTGAGAGCATCCAGCGGAATAAATTTGGCCAGATACGTGGACGAGAAAGAGGGCCACCTGAGAGTGGCAAGAGAGGATCTTTGAGAGGGCCACGACCCAAGGGGAGAGAACAACGAGAACAGTCCCTGGCAGGTTCCAGATTTGCAGAGGGGAGAGTAGCTGAGTGAGAGTGCTTCTCTACAATAGTCAAAGGCCTAGACTCGCGATGACGAGGGTGGGAATTTAAGGCGGAGAGACGACTTGTGGAGCGAATGGACATTGTCGTCGAAGTTGAATTGAAGACGAAGTGGGTCGAGTCATGTGACAGGAGCGGTCACATGTCTCTGAATTGGTTGATAGAATTCCCACGGTGGATGCCCTTCCAAGAAAGGTAAAAACGTTGGCCGCTCGTCCCATCTCCTCTCCTCATTTCGCTTTGCTCGTCTCGCTTTCGAAGGTTTCCGGTTAACATATGACATGATCCTACGCTCTTCTCGTTCTCATTCTCTTTTTGACCCTTATCATCACAATCATCATCTCCAACGACAACAGCAACAAAAACGGCAACAACAACATCAAAATCAATCACAACATCACCCTTCTCTTACACCTTCTCCAATGCCCTCATCTCGTCCTTTGCGCAACAAGTATAACTCACAAGCACTCACCCCATCTCCTCTCCGCAGAAAATCTCTCGTGCCTCCAGATTCGGACGTGGATGGAGACTCCGACCTCGACCCCCAACCCATCGAACCTGCTGACATATTTGGCTGCTCGTCTTCTCCTATCAGAACCCTCCCTGGGCGAGGTTCACAAGCCCCAAAGTCATCCGTGAATAAGACTCGATCCATCGTACCTCCGACTCTTGTAGAGGATGACGAGGGTCTCTTCCTCTCCACCAGCTCGACCTCCTCCCGTTCAAAAGCGAAGGTCACGCCTCGATCCTCCAACCCCAGAGTAAAGCGGACCATGATGCTACCACCACCACCACCACCACCACCACCACCCCCAGCGCCCACGAGCTTTCCATCTTCTACTTGTTCGACAACTATCCATACCCTGGCCACCTCAACTCCGGTTACAAAGCCATCTGTATCACACGATGCTTCAACGTCGTTCGGCACAGTTGGCATCAAGCGGAAACCGACACCACTTCCAGTCACAGCTCCTTACCCTAAGGGCGGCATAACGCCCCTTGGTGTAACAAAGGCCGCGGGAGTTGGCTCCTTTGGCCGTCTCGCTCCTCTTCCCGCGCCGAAATTCCGAACCGAACCTTCTAGCCGAGACATGGAGGGACTTTTGCGTACCGAGTCGGCGACACTCGCTCGCCTACGGATAGACAAGGAAGAAAGCGATGCTATCCTGGGTGAGGAGGAGGAAGCTGTCGACGTGTCCCCTGGTGGCCACATTACCAAGCGGCTGGCCCGTAGTCGGCCAGTGAGCCAAGAGTTGATGGACAGCACCAATAGTGGTTCACACGTGAGTCATAATGTTCACCATGTGGAGGAATTTATTGATCACCGCTTGCAAAATTGTGGTCTAGTCATTATTTCAGACTCTCACTGCCGCAAAGCCAAAACGCAGGTCTACGACGTCCAGCGTCGCCTTTCCCACTACACGCTCCGGTACATCATCCACATCTTCATCACCTATGGCATCCCCCAAGCCCCGACAGCGTATCATGCATGCTAGCAATGTGCCTGCTTCGTCACGTGGTAGGCGTGATGATGCCAAATCTCTCGTGCGCACGCGAAAACCCTCAATATCGCAGCTACGCTCCCCCACTAAGCGTGTCGAGAGTTCCGGTAGTGCAACGCTCTTCTTTGGTCCTGCTATTCCCCGCCGCCCACCATCCTCAGCAACGCCAGCGCGCCCCCGACCAGCCACAGTAATAGCATTCGAGTCACCAATGAATGCGAGTAGTACACCGGCACATTTGCGATCTCATTCTGTCTTTGGACGCCCACTTGCCGCTTCTCGACACAGCTATGCTGGGCCAGACTCGCCTCTTAACGAGGCTGGTGAAAGCGGCGTTAGTGGCAGCTGGGCATTACCAGTTACATCCTCTTCCCCTACATCGAAATTTGTGCTCTCGCGTGAGGCTGAAATGGGCGAAATCTCTGACGAGGATGACAGCGACTTTGCCCCAGTCGATGTGGACATACGCGCGATGGATGATCAGGGCGCGGAGGATCTGTTTTTCAGCAGCAGCAGCAGCTTTCTGCATTCACATGATATTGGCGCAGACACCAGTTTCGGGTGGGACAATACCCCCATCGTGTCCTCCCTCACCGTCAACGCGATGCAGCGTACACCATCACCTCGTTCTAAGGTTGTTCCAGTTACATCCAAGCTCGAGAAGAAGTATCGACCGCGGGACTCGGGCGTCGCGTTGTCCGAGGACGAGAGCAATAGCACTGTCCCCAATGACGCGCGCAAGTTTGTACCACCAGCGCCACGGCACCGATATACTCTTGGCCGCTCCGAGTCGGTGAATCTCTCGATGCCGCCCGCGTCCACGAGTGTAAGCACACTCGGAAGTGGCAGTTCTGATCAGGAGCTCATCACTCCGATCTTTGGTCCATCCACAAGCTCTGCCTGGCCACTCTTAAACCCTTCCTCCTCTACTACCTCATCGCTCGGTGTACCAGATGTTGGGTCAGTTGATGCCTTCATCTTGAACACACTCGTGCGGGCGGAGCAGCGCGGCGAACGCTCACAGTCGATGAGTGCTGACGGAGGCAGCAGCATGCGTCCACCTGGTACCCCACAGAAGCGAATCAAGACAGCCTCTGCATTTGGCGGTGCCCGACTGTGGCAAAGCGCCGTTGCGAGTAAGATCGGCTTTGACTTTGGAAATGACGAAGACGAAGACGGCGATGAAGAAGGATGCGCCAAGGGACAGGCCGCCAAAGCCAAAGTCACGCGGAATAAGAAGATGCCACGCAAGAGCTTGCCTGCAGCATTCCCGTTGCTCTCAAAGGCTAGCCATGGCCGCGGCCGTGCAGCAAGCACAGAGGACAGTGACGATGAGATTGGGCAGCACGATGCTAGTCCAACCGAACGGAAGGCATTCTATGATGGGCTCGGTCTTGGGCGTCCTAGTGTCAGCAAAGCCGTAGGTACAGCATGGCTGTTACGCAGAAGTAGTAGCGGAGCTATTTCAAGCGCTACGACCGGGAGCGGGAGTATGGGCGGGGATGGTAGCCCCGGTGGCTCAACAGGTACCATTCAGAGTGCGTCTCAACCCCATTTGCTTCATCCCAACCCAGGAATTCATAGTTATGTAATAGACTGGCAGCTTCCACCCCCGCGTATCCCACCTAGGCTTTCCCCAGTCAAGCCGAGTCTCCCGAGCCACTTTACATTGAACCGAATCTCGTCCAATTCGTCAGATGCATCGACAGCAACGATGCTTCCCTCGCCGACAAAGCGTCGATACTCGCAGCTGCTGCCACAGACTTCATGTAGGCAAGAGCCACGAGGAAATGATATGCGCGAAAAGCGGTCCTCGCTAGGTGACCTCGGCCCCAGTTTGGTGACCTGCGCGCAACCGGGCAGGTTCGAGCGTGAGTTTGTCGAGATAGGGGAATTGGGCAGCGGCGAATTTGGTAAGGCGATGAAAGTGCGGCGACACGACACGTCGACCTCAGGCACGGGTGGAGACATAACGGCCGTGAAAAAGTCAAAGCGATTTGAGGGTGTACGACACAGGTGAGATTTGTCCCTAACATTTCCTTTCCTCTTTCCGTGCCCTTTCCGCAAGGTCAGGGCGTCTTTCATGCTCTGCCTGATAAGCTCGAGGGGTAGATCATATGGATTCGACCATCGTCCTCATCCCCTGCCTTTTTGGCTTTAGTGGCTCAGGGCCGCCGCAGATGGTCCCTTTCCCCTGCTTTCATTCATCCTGTCGTTCCTCTCATGTGACCTAAAATGCCATGCTCTACTCAACGGACGGAGTGACTGAACTCTTTTTGATTCAGATTTCGGCTGCGTGAAGAGGTCGAGATTCTCCAACATCTGTCCAACATGTATGCGGTGGCAAATGGCCCAGGCACGCGACACCCAAACGTGCTGGCGTACATCGACAGCTGGGAACAGGATGAAGCACTTTACATCCAGACGGAGTTGTGCGAATTTGGCAACTTCGCTCACTTCCTTTGGGAGTACGGACGGACCTTCCCCCAGCTGGACGAAGCCAGGGTATGGAAGATTATCGCCGACTTGAGCAACGTACGTGTCAAGAGTTTTCTCCTTTTGTCCCTGATCGGCTTTTGGCTTAGCCTCAGTGCCAAGCCACGGTCCGTTACGGGCGAGGCGAGCCGTCGGTCGGTCTGGAACTAAGCTGACATGGGCGCTGTTTGTTTTTCCATTTTAGGGTCTGCACTTTATTCATGACGCCGGCGTCATCCATTTGGATCTCAAGCCCGCCAACGTCTTCATCACGCGCGAGGGGCGGTTCAAGATTGGCGATTTCGGAATGGCGTCCTTGTGGCCTCGGCCAGTGTTAACCTCGCCGACAGGCCCGGAGGCATCTTTGCGGGCAGCCAGGACGGCTTTTGAGCGCGAAGGCGATAAACAGTATCTGGCACCGGAGGTATTGCAAGGCCGTTATGGTAAAGCCGCGGATATATTCAGGTTCGCTTCTCCGCTTTCACGTACTAATGATGTCCGAGTTAACCGAGTTGCAGCTTTGGGATCACTGTACTCGAAGCGGCGTCGAACATTGTCGTACCTGGAGAGTGAGTGTTTTCGCATCACCCTGAAACTTTCGTGAACCGAGCGTTGACGCTCCCCCCTTGCTATTTTTACTTCCCGACTCGCCCACTGCGTACCTGACTTTGTTGTTCTCATAGGGGCGAGCCGTGGCACCGGCTTCGACAAGACGACCTCTCACAGGTTGAGTTTCCCGCAGAGACATCGATGGAGCTGCGTGAACTACTTGTCACGTTGCTACGCTCCAACCCAGCTGCGCGGATCGACAGCGGGGGTGTGTGCGTGCACCCTGTCGTGATACGAACTCGCGCTGCGATGGAGCGGTTGATGGAGGAAGCGCAGCGCGCAGGCGAGCCACCGTTTACGGCGTCTCCGCTGGCTGGCGTGCCTGCTGGCTTTCTCGCAGAAGTGTTGTGTCATGATCCTGCAGTGGCTGTAAACGCCACCGACACAAGCGCCGCAGACGCGATGGACGTGGGCGCGTAGATGGGCACAAGGAACCATGACCTCCACCGAGCCGCTGCCAATCAGTCCAGGTTTGCGATGTCGTGCCTTGATCTCCATTTTCGCGCGATGGTGGTCGCACCCCGTCCATGCGGACCCCCTGACTTTTGTATTTGCTCATTCGTACCCATTCCTGCTTCTTTATTCTGCGCCGCTCATTTTTGCTCAACGTCCGTGCGTCGCGTGACCGGGTGCAGGACGTTTGACTATTTTTGGATGCTTGCTCGTTTTTGGTTGTTCCCTCATCATTATCACCCATCCATCATCACCATCGTAATCATCAAGACCATTATCATCATTATCACCACCATCATCACCGAAGCCAGAGCCATTCCCTCCGATCTCGAAAACCAGTGACCATCGCTTGGTTTCGGGACTGTCAAGTTGGAACCGGAACATTGATGCAGTCCGATCGGGAGGCGTACCTTGTGCCTAGCACTCGGTGGTACGCTTCACTGGAGCGCCACTAACTAGGACCCGGTGGACGATTGGCTACTCTCTCGGCTGATGGCTGAAACACACAAGGCATAGACATACATATCATCATTTTTTTTTCAGCAGTGTTAAAACCCATTGACCCATCCCCTACATGACTACATGCATACAAACCATTCTCAATTATATATACAGACAAAGTTTGAGTATGATACAAAAACTGGTGTTTTGGCTTGTTAGTTGCTTTTGAATACGTACGTACGCCCTATTGATGCTTTGCTACGAGTAGTTTTCTTCATTTCATTGTTCCCACACTAGTAGTCGTTTCGTGTGCAAAATATAGTATGCCAAGTTATGCGATACCGAAAGGGAATGAAAAGTGCGAAAGGAGCGGACGGGGAAGGGAGATAAAGAGGAGGGACGGGGACGGGTGAGATCAAGATGGGAAAGCGTGAGATCGGGGTGTGAAATTTGAAAAAAATTATGTATGTGTATGTGTATGGAAGGTAGGGCGGGCAGTACAGTAATCAGACGGTCTGACGGCAGCGCCTTTACGCGAGGGAATGTGGAGCCGAGAGGGGGGCGCAAGGAGAAAGATTGGGGGAAGAGAGGATGGAAGAGAGAGAGGGGAGGATGAGGAGAGTGTTTTGATGGGAGAGAGGAGGGATGATGGGGATGCGGTGATGGACGATCAGAAACGAACAGAGGAGATCGTTGGTTCGCAGCTTATAATTTTAATCCTTTTGCAAAGATTTGGGGAACGTGTCGGGATTGGTGGGTGGGAAGGAGAGAAGGCGAAAAAAGAAAAAGAAAAAAGAGTTGTTAAGTGGATCTCGATGAAAATAAAATAACGAAAAATAAAAATAAATGTGAAATTGGCCGGTTCGTCGTTTCGTTTTTTTGGGCGTTTTTTTCGGGGTGCCGTTCATTGGCTTCACTTGAAGCCTTATTTCTCCTCTCTTCACTTCATCCATCTCCTTCCTTCTCTTTTCCTCCTCCCTCTCCTCCTCCTCCCTCCCTTCCGATTCCGTCCATCCCCCCCTTGGATTATGCTAGTTGGCGACTCCTCCGACCACTCGCCAACCACCTCGTTCTCTCCCTCGCCCTCACAGCTTCCCCCAGCTACCCACCACCGCTCCTACATTCCCTCCCTCATTCCACCAGGTGTGGACCCCGCGAAGGTGGACTCGAAAATGTTCTACACCTACGTGCCGAACACCATCAAGACCCGCAAGCGCACCACCCCCGCCCAACTCGAAATCTTGGAAAGTGTCTTTGTCACCGACAAGAAGCCCAACGCGCCCAGGCGCAAGGACCTTGCCAAAAAGCTCAAGATGTCGCCTAGGGAGGTCCAGGTAGGCATCGTCGTCGTCCCCCTCGTTGTTGTTGTCGTCCTCCTCGTTCTCACTCTCATGCGCTCATTTTCCTTTTCCCCTTTTACTCTTTCCCGGTTTTTTCATCTTCCCACCTTCCACCCCCCTCCCCTCGATACCAAATTATCTGACCTCCGATCACGTTTCACGAACAGGTGTGGTTCCAAAACAGGCGCGCCAAAGAAAAAAAGGCGTTTGCTAAAAAGGATCCTTCGCCCACCTCCCCCGCCTCCTCCACCACCGTGAATGCCGTCTCCGCTTCCACAGCCCCCATCACCTCGATCACCACCGACGATTCACCTTCCCCGGAGGCTACGCCTGACGTTGCTCCAGAGTCGGTGCCTCCACCATCAGGCGCATCTCCCGTCACCAAGATCGAGTGTCAGACGCCCGAGCCGTCTCCACGCGAGTCTCGGAACGCATCATGGCAACCCCCACAGACACCTCCCACAAACGATTCGCTTGATCAGCAACAACACCTCCAGCGCCATGCGACCCCAACTCGTCCTATTCCCGAGGCAGACCCTGCCGCGTACGGCCTCCGCCGTAGTTCTCTTCCGGTTCTCAGCCTTGTACCCCCGCAAGAGCCATCGCCCCCACAGTTGCTATCTTCGACACTCCCACCACACACGCCCCATCATATTCCCTCGAATCAGAACAACTATCATCTGGACCCCTCGTTCCCATCGGCTGTTCTGCCGCCTCACATGTTACACCACCGCCGTTCTACTGGTGCGCTCGCAGAACATCCTTATGCGTTGCCCATTCGTCGCTCCTCGGCCACACATCGAGATTATCTGCCACCCTCTGGCCCACCCCCTGGCTTATCACCGCCTCAAGCTGCACCATACATGCGCGCCTCCATCTCGGAGGGTATGGATATGCCTGGCCTCCCTACAAACCGCGTTGCACAGTCTGGTGGCTCTGGTGTACATAGCTCGCAGACACACCACCCGGCGCGGTTCCACCCTTTCCAGTCACACTCACGCCGCCCGAACCTCGCACATCGCGCATCAGTCCCGGCTATCTTCCATGCTCCCAACACTCATACGCAGCACCTCCCGGCACCACCCATGCCGCCCATGCCATCGTTCCCTCCTACACCCACCGGTGCCGTGGCGCTCGAGGAGCAGCAACAACAGGATGCGTTCGCATGGAACAACCCAGATCCATTCGGTGCCAGTACTGCCGCAGTGGCGTTAGCGCCAGACGCGGGGTATTCGTTTGGCATGCCGCCTTCCGTGGCGACAACGGCCGTGGCACCAACCAGCGGTTACGAGTTTCCCGAACGCAAGCCCTCTGTTGCTCCCTCCGATATTGATTCGGAGTACACCTTCACCATGGAGGGTGGGGTATATCGACGCTCGGCCGGGTCTGTCGTCTCGCTCTATGGCACGGCAAGCGACACAGGCACAACAATTAGCACTGGAAGTAGCGCCGGTCCGTACTTTTCGGACGTCAACAGCGAAGGCCGCGGGGTTGATGAAGATGGCCGGCGAATGTCATGTGTATCAACAAGTGAGATGTTGAGCAGGCTGCACGTGGGCAGTGGCGCAGCGGGAGATTGCAGCTCAAGCCCTGCCGGGGCGGGTAGCGACGGGTATGCATCTGAGCACGGGACTGTCACCTATCCGTCACCCTCCTCCGACTGCGAGCGCCTCAACTTGAGTAATGTGGGGGTCGGCCAGTCGTCCATCCCCCCCAACACGAGCGGGAGCTCAGAGCTTGCTCTTGCTCTTCATTCGAACGAGAGTGTGAGTGACTTTCAATTTACTTCTTAACCCAATTCGGTGGTCAGAACGTCCGACTAACTGATTGTCGTCGCCCCCAGTCTCCTTACACCCCTCCACCTGCATTCAAGTTCACAGAAGCGGATACGCATTCATCGCCTCAGCCTCAGATGGCACAAGAATACCCCTCGTACAGTGTGACCACCTACGGCGGCGGCGGCGGCAGCGAGTATTCACACCCCCATGTAAATGGGTATCCCACACCAGCATATCGCAACAATTTTGATGGCACAGAGGGCGGTAACATCTATCCACAACCCGTGCCATCTCCTGGCACAGCAGATGACTATACTGCTGCTACCAGGTACACATAGGGTGTCAGGGTGTCCCGTTCAATACTCGGCTTTCCAATGCATTTGTCCCTCCTCACATTTTTTTCGTTTGTCGTCGTGATCAAGTGTTGTGATATCCTTGGCGATCCCTCTTTTTTTCTTTTCCATCCCTGCTCGCGTCTCTGTTTCCGCTCCTTCCCTCATGTGCATTTTATCTTACATTTATTTACTGCAAGTCCCTCTCTGTGTTGTTGTTCACCAGTTTCTGTTCTAGCCTCTCCCTTTTATCGGTGCGGATATGTCAAATTGGTCCGCTACTGTCTCTCGCTGCCATTCATTGTCTCTATCCTTTGTCAAGTACTCGACGGACTCTTCCACTCCTTCTCAATCACTGTCTTTTCTTTGGTTGCACTCTCACCATTACCCCGTAAAATATGTTCTCTTATCGGCCCTGACTACCTGCCGTCTGTCTGTGTCTTATGACTCACCAGCTGCGTTCAGACTTAACTTTTGCGCATCTAAGAAACAAATTTCGTACTTTCTTTTGTCTTTGGTGTCACACAAACAAATCGTAGCTTCTTTGGCCTCTTGGCCTCCAATCTCTCCTTCCGAGGCCTTCCATACCTGACTGGTTTTCGTTATTATTGATCCCGGCAGTATTGTACCAAAATTGGAAACTAATAGCAATCATAATATCCTGAAGAAGAGTATCTACCATGCATACAGATTTGATTTTACGTCCTTGGCTGTGCACAGCCATGAAAGTTATGAAGCGCGGATCGCGCGGCGAACGGCAAGACACACTCCAATCTCAACAGAGCCCTTGGGGCGAGTGACCCTATTATTAGAACGGCCTACGAGTAGAAAATAATTAATGATCAAAGTGTTGTGTGTATTCCATCCACGCCATCCAATAAGAGCGAAGCCGGAGCACACCGTCGGGTGTTCCGAGGGTTGGTAATTGGTTCATTCGCTGGTCGCTGGTTGATTCCATCCAATCGCTTTCTTTTCTTTCGTTCCCCGCTCGTCGTACTCGCCTCTCTCCCGGCCGCCATCTACAATATCACACTTTCTCTCAAGTTTGGACCCCCACCGGGATTTTCTCTTTCCGAACAAGAGCACTCGATACAATCAGTGATCGCGTTATCCATCACCTTAGTTACGATGAACGCATGCTGTACGTGCGAACTTTTTTCATAGGCGAAAGTATTCGGGAAACGGTGTTGTGAGGAGTGGTACTATGAGCATCAGAGAAGGGGGTGGGTGTTTCAGTCGGTGCTTCGGTTTGTGATACGGGTACGAAGTACTTGATCGCAGCACAATGCCACTAGTACGTCATCGCATCACTCCGTAGCGCACTGCACGAGGACCTGCCAATAGGGTATGGGACAAAGAAAGGGCAATGTCACGGATATACGTGACACTAGTACACAGGCGCACTTTCACAATTCACTGCGGCACTGCGCACCGCCTCCAGGTTCGTCAACGATTGTAAGGATTGCCAACGGATAGCTCTGGTGGGTTGTTGGCATTTACAAAGCCCGTGGCTATCCATCCACCGGCACGACGGATGTGGCACCCGTTGATGTTGTGCTTCTCTGCTGTACTCTTGTATTAGTACGGTACTGTATTGCTCGCTGGAGCAGTGGCGGCAGTGCATGTGTCCTTCTCATGGAGCGGTCGGAGAGCCGAGGCTTCGGCAAAAACCGAGCTCAGATGATATCGTGACGCCGGTGAGCCTGCGCTTCCGTTAATCCCGCCTGAGTGCACGGTTTATGGCAAATTGGACCCAATCGATAACAGTCATTATTATCACGGGGCTGGTTGATCGCATAAATAATTTCGTATCGTCTTCTTCAAGTCGCCAGTCACCGACGGACGAGTTCATATTTACGGATCGAACCACCTCCAACCAGCGCCGTATTCTCACTTGCTCTTAATTGCTGTTACTGAGAACCGAAGAGATCTCATTTCCATTCACGAAAAAGCTTTCATTTCGCGTGATTAAAAAATCCCGGGGGATGGCTGCATCTTTTTAGTACCACTCTCACGCCATCATCCCAGGTAGGGTGCTTGCCGTTTCATATCAGCGTCTTGTCAAATGAACCCCGAGATTGTTTATCCATGCCTAAATTCTAGAGCGGTCTAGTTTGTAATTCACGCATGTGCGATAGGAACGTACGTTGGCCCTGCGTTCAATTGGCAGGGCGTAGAGATTGTCATGATCCTGCTTGAATTTTTCCTTTTTCTCGTATCATGAGGGTATGCGGAAATGTCATGACATACGCGCGCCCATATGAGTCTGTCTGACAGACGTTTATGGGAGGAGGTCCCTGTATAACAGTACCAAAACAGTACAGTTACCGCTATGAGTGAAAGTTGTGTGAAGAAGAGATATCGTAAGCGCATCATCGACTTATGATTGGTCAGGCTTGGACACGACACTAATCACGCCACCTAGCAGTTTCTGCCTAGTCGTCTCCCTATCCTTTTGGGCTGTCCCCTTGAAAATCCCGGCCGCCGCAAACGGCTTTCATGGACCTTTTGCAAATGAGGTATAATACAACACAGAACTTTGAGAGAAAGGAGAACCGGTCCGCACAGTAGGTAGTTCATTGGGCGCCATCAGTGGGAACCTGAAGACCTGAAAGCGGAATAGCCGCGTATTGTGCGTTCGTCGTTCGGAGACCCAAAAGTAACGACGAAATCAGATACAATCTGGCTTTTGTTCACTCCATGCTGTACGGGGTAACAGTAACAGTACGCGGTTCTCTTTCTTTCCTTTTCCCTTTTTTTAAAACGATGACCACATGCATTATTGTTCGTTTCATCGACCCTTCTTGACAGTTACATTGGCCCCGGGCTCATTCTGGAACCCCCATACGTACGACGAAAGGGGATGTCGAGTGCCCAGACCAATGTTCTAAGTGAGTGGGGCGGTCTTTTTCCCGCGCGTTGAGTGGTCAGATAAAGTTGCATATGGGTTTCCCCTCGAGGAAAGGTATTGCGGTGCGGAGCTTGAGAACACGAGGGATGTGGAGGCTCTGTGGAGCGTAGTGTGTGGGTGTGGGGCGTGTCGTCGCGACAAAAGTCAAAGTTTGATCGAGGTTGATTGGCAGGCTCGGCTATCCCCGACCGGAGAATACCAATGCTCAGCCAATCAAACGAAGAGAGCGGAGCCTTCGAGCATCTAGAAGCAAGTCGAGAGCTCCACCGATGCCCGAAAAACGCGTGCGAATCGTGCGGCAGACATGCATGGAAGTGCTTCTTGTCGGTATGTTGCGGACGCCGTGTGGGAATGTGAAAAGAAGCCATCTTTCATTAGCCTCGCATCGTCCCACTGCCAAGGAATATTTTACCGTAATTGTGCAAGCCTGCCACGCATGACGTACAGCACAGATGAGATCCCCAGTTTCCCAACTGCCCGGAGCTTAAAACTCCTCGGGAAAGTAGACATATCACTCCTGTGCTGACTCGACTCGGGAGTGACAAAGCTGCTTCATCCATGCCATGGCCAATCAGAGTACAACCCTCGTCCATGCCGCATGTACTGTCGCTGGGTCATACTGTAGACTCGGAGTATACAGGCAGTGCAGCATTTAGCGATATTCGTCCTCCCACTCACATCGAAATTGTGGAGGTAGGACTCCGATTCGGGCTATGGGCACAAATCAGCCACAAAATAAGTCCACGAATGAAAAATGAAATGCAAAGATTCGAATCCAGCCAATCGCGGAATGGTTCAGTCTGTCGGGTCGCCGAACGCGTCGATCCAGCACTACTGTAGTGTCAGCATGTCCGGGATCAATTGAGGGGAGGGTGAGGGTGAGAAATATACAGCGCGGGAAAAGAAAAGGACTCACGACTCATGGATAAAGCGTGCACGTGTATCGAGCTTGGCTGCGTGTGGGAAATATCAAGGGTGGAAATGGAAAGGTCTTCTTCCCGACGAACAAGGACAAGGTTTGAAGCCGATTGGAGTACGTCAAAGAAGCGCAGAGTCTTTCTGGGAAGCCAGGAATGAGGTTTTAATAGCGTACAGTACCATAACGCTACACTCTACGCCGTAACAGTCATCACATGATACCCACACCATGGGTCAGGTCAAGGACCGCGACTACGCCCCTTCACATGGGTGTAGGTGTACGATTGCCGCACAAAAGGCCCTTCGAGCTTGACGTTAATCGCATGCACTGGGATGAGGTACCGCATGTTGATAGACAGATCCACGCTTGAACGGCTGGCTGGCATCTGGTGACAGACACACCTGCGTCGGTGATGGGAATCCCAAATGAAGAAAGAAAAAATAAAGGCGAAACGCACCTAAGCTAGGTCTGCCGTGGTGGGGTGGTCGAGAGATGTTCTGCGCTCGTTGCCCAATCATTTCGATGCCACGTCTGCGGCCCGAGGCGTCCTTGCGCGCAATAACAACCCAAGGTCTAGCGCGCGAAGGGATGTTGCTACCGGTGCGGGAGGGACTTCCGAGGGAGAGAGAAGACCCACGTCGCAAAGAAATCATGAGTGTCAAGAATATGAAGGGACTCGGAACCAGGCAGTCGCGGAACCCTTGGCCGCAAGTGCATCTATGCACATAGAGAAGATAGAAGGGAGAAGCAATGGGCGAGGGATGGAAGGGACCTACTGTAAGCCTTTCTCCAGTCACGAGTCGGGAATAATACAACATTAATATGGCTTCAATTGACCGCGCACCGTAACATTCTTCGGCTAGCCATTGACTTGGAGCTTCCATTGACTCGGTTGCTTCGAGCCGTCGTTTTATACCCTTACAAGCAATGCCTTTATGTCGACACACTGGCAACAGGACAGCATCCAGCCGCTGTAAAGGCGAAGGTGTACAAGTACTATAGCTTTTCGAGCCTAGCATCGATTGCAAGGGATCACCAGTCCACTCGTATATATAGATCGGTCAAACAACGTAGGGCTCGGAACCCAACCCACTGGCAAGCCGTCGTACCAGCACTACCAGTCAATTTCGGATGCTCGCCAAACGCAGAACGGCTGTCCAAAGCCCCGCACGGACTACACCAGCATCGGAAGGCTCCAATTCTCATGCTGCCGCTGGATTCCCGAGCCACATGATCGTTGAGATGACTCGGAGTAAGTACGCTTCTCGTTCGCTGGTTCCTAACCCAGGCTCGTCTTACACCTGTTCAGGTTCCGTGAGTGGTATCGAAGATCCGAGTCGTTTCGAGAGTGGCGAACAAGTATCAGTAGCGGTGAACGACTTCTCCGATGGATCCTATGCCCTTTATACCCTATACAACGAAAAAACGACAGAATTCGACAAGGCGTTGGTCGACAACTGGATGGAGCACGTACGCGATTTAATGGTCCTGGTACGTCACGCCTACTTTTTCGCGCACTTCGATGCTCACTGGATGTGGACAGAGCGGTCTAATCTCTGCAGCTATCGCGGCATTCCTTGCACCGTTTTATCAAGCGGCCCTAAGCGGCCCTCATAATGTCTCCGCCTACTATCTCCATAAGATCTACCTCATACAAACCAACTTGAGTAATACTATACCTCAGGACAACCCCCCTAATCCGCAATCTGCGCCTTTCACTACAAATATCTTGTGGTTCCTTGGCTTAGGGACTAGTCTCTCTTCCGCGGCACTCGCAATGTTATTGCAAAGCTGGCTTCGAAGATACGTGGTCATGACTCAGACTCAGCAGAGTCCTCGTGGCCGTGCCCTCATTCGAGCATATGTGTCGCATGCAAAGTTGCTGAATCCCCTACAGCTTACTCTGGACTTCTTGCACCTTTTATTGGATGTTTCCATCTTTACATTCCTCGCTGGCCTTGACGTGCTACTATTTACGACAGCGCCGGATCATGGCAACTTTGCTATACTCTTTTTGATCGCATATATTCTCTGTTCTTTTTATATGGATCTCTCCTGGAGATCGATTTTCTATCACACCATATACTCTACCCCATTTTCCAGGGTGTTGCGCCATATCAAACAATTTATTCTACTAATTCTCCCGAGCAAATCCTTCTTCACATCATTCAAGTTCCTAGGCCACAGATCTAACGCCCTCCTCAGCTATGATTGGGTGACGTTGGACCGCCTGGATCAGGTTCCGGAGGAAATTAACAAACTCCATGATTCGTCGCTCGATAACGAGGTAGTAGCGTGGTTGCTCCGCTCTTTTCATCACGACCAAGACCTCGAACGCTTCCTGGAATACATCCCTCGCTTCTACGAATCGAACCTCGTGGACAAACCGGAAGAAATATTTCGGCCTCATTACAAGGAACAAGTGCCTCGCGAGGTCCTATCTTTCATGCATCGTGCTTTGTCTTCTTCTACCCTACCCCATGAAGTCAAGCAGAGGCGGCTCGAGCTGTCCTTGCAGGTGATGGAACTCGACCCTTATCTACTCGAGGCCACCTTCTTCCATGCCCTCTCCCTGCCCGCCAAGCCAGCCATTTTCCAATGCATTGACTTCGTTCTCGTCGCAGACCGGTTTGCCCGCGAGGCGAATGCGAGTCTTGATGTCAAGTTCCTCGCGAAGTGCGTAATCGCCGTCGCGATTAGTCACATCACGGCACAAGGGCTACAAGCCGAGCATTGGCCCGGTGTCATCAGTCGCTGGTTGGGTCACCCGATATCGACATCCGATATCAACTACGACAGACAACTCGTCAACATGAAGTTCGACAACCTCGTTTCACTTGTGGGGTTGTTCAATTCCTCAGGTCCTCCATACAATGAAATACTTCCCAAAATCCTGTCCACGACCTGCAATTTCCCAGTAGAGAACGTCGCATCAGAGTCTAGGGCTAAATTTTGCGCCCTCTGGAACCAATTACTGGATTCTGCGGCTGCGACTCCTGCGAGCCTTATTCTCCACAATATCCGTACCGTTTACGACAAGCTACATGGACGCACCAGCGATACTCTCGCAAATCGAGATATTCAAGCAGTCCCTGCCAGTTACCCACCTTGCAACGATCCCATTCATCGTCCCAATCTTCACTCGACTCCAGGAGCCGCTACTACTGATATTGCAGGAGAACCTTATACTGTCACGACGCATTAGTACTCGCATTGCCGATGTCGTCACGGCCATCTAACCCTCGACTCGTACATACACCGACTCGTACGTGTTCTGATCCGCAGTATCTAGTTTGACCGGTGGTGACATACCGTCTTCACATTTCGACATGGTGATAACCGAATATCGACCTTAAGCTTCACTACCAGTAGAACCAGGCCCTGTCTCCACTGTACCCGTAGTTTCCCTCATATTTCCCTCGTCTAGTCTCGTACGCTCGTGCATGTCATCGGGTCTTGTTTCTCAGTTTCAGTGATATAGTATTTGTTGCTCTCGCCGCATCTCGCACCCATCTCCGAAGGCCGCCTTTCGACCCGAGCGGCGACCTCGAGTTCAGGCCTGGCCTAGAGTCTGATTCATGCCAGCAAGCACAGCCGATTCGATGCTGGACTTGGAGGGCCTGTAGAGCCTGTCAGGCTTCAACTTCACTCTCGTCTCTGCGTGTGGGCTGAAACGCGCCAGACTTGGAGGGCTATCGAGTTGCTGGGCGTCATTACGCCTAAGTATTACTACATACCAAGGAGTAGGACGTCACATATTGTGCCACCATTCTTTTATCGACCAATGACCAACCCCCCGACACAGGCCTCCTGACTTCGACTTTGAGGAAACGCTAACACCCGACACACACGGGATGACTGATGACCGGACCCAAACGGAAGAAACTATCGAAATTACCAAATTTGAATCAAAGACTGACTCTGACTCTACTCGACCTGGGACATACTTTTGTGAGACACACGGAATCCGAAACAAATGCAAAATGTACCGCACCCACTTGTCAGGCCCGGTAGAAGGAGACGTTCCGCGCGCCATCACCGTCTGACTCCTCGATCCCTACACCAACGCCCACGCCCGCGTAGTGAAATCCGAGTCGTAGAGCTGGAACCATGGGCATAAAATAGGTCTATGAAGGGCTTGACACACACTGGCACATGTCTGCACTCTCCACTCCTGGGCTATATGAAGATGGTCAAGAGATTAGAATCCACGACAGAATGGTCTCAGGGGAGTCAGCCTACCACATCCGCCACACTGGAATTGAAAGGAAGACTAGATATCAATGCGGTGAAAGTAAAAGATGCGATAGTTCAAAAGAGCCATGAGACAGCTTTTTCCTGGCAAGGACCCCGTTTGAGGATATGCTATTCTCCCAGTTGCTATATCGAGCGCTATTTGGGCTCCACTGGATCCCGGTCCGGTTCTACTGGCACATTCTCGTTGCTCTGTGAAGCTACAAACACATAACCAAGTCTATGTCGCAGCGAGAAATGTGCGCGTTGCATATCAAACGAGTTGAAGGCAAATGAGATCGTACCCGACGGAGGAAATGTGTTCGCGAATTGGAATAAATGACACGGCGGTTGGTTCGAGGTCCGAGTTGCCGTGTGTCTACCTCGGTGTTGGGGAAGCGGAAGCAAAGTGGAAGCAGTCGCGGCACGGCCTTTTGACCGGCCCGAGTGGTCCGAGACAAAAGTGGAAGGTCCTGTATGTGAGAATGACGCGCTCTCTGCATCGCATATGTCTGGTTTATTGGACGAACGAACAGTAAATCGTAAGGTAGAGGCACATGAAACCCATACCATACGCAGACAGGACCCTAGTCTTTTCTTCCGAGGCAAAGGTTAGTAATTCTTCCCCTTCATGCTGCGCAAATGTACCCTAGGGCCTAGCTGACTTTGTCTCCAGTGACAGTGTGCAATACCACCACTGGTACACAATTGGTTATCTACTTAACTAAAGAAGTCATTTCTTCTGAGACTGAGTTGCGTGTCACTGTCCAATATTAGGACAGTGTGGAGCTTATGAAGTCGGTCAAGACTTGGTTCAGCGTCCAGGTATTCTCGTTGTCCGCGGCTTATAATTCTTCGGTCTTCCCGTCTCGTTTCTACCTTACAAGACACACACTCTGACTTGAAAGCATGCACTTGGACTTCAGAAGGGTTTTCAAGGACCTTTCCGCTGGCAAAGTGATTGCAATTCGCACGAACCATCTACAGGAAACCGCAATCTCTACATCACCAACTACTAATTCACCCGAGAATGCGACACATACGAAACATCGAATTTCCTCAGAAGCGGTCGATGTCATAGAACTCGTCTCTCCGGTCGTGCAGGCTGTGGTAGGCACAATCCCAGTGGCCGGTCCCTCATTAAAAGCTGCAGTCGATGGTCTACTCTATGCTGTTCAAATTATCGATGTAGGTCACCTTTTCTATTCATGGCATTTATTCTGATCGTATCACAGACAAGGAATAGGAACAAGTCGGCTCTTGATGGCCTAGCTTCACGAGCCCGGCGGTTGTCAGAGTTCTTATCACTGGAACCTGAGCCGCGTGATGAGGCGGAAGCTCAACGGAGAGCAGACTTAACAAAGTGAGTTTTAATGCTCGAGTCGTGTTTAACATCCGATACCAATCCTTCGATCAGAAGTCTCCAAGTCACCTCGGAAAAACTGATGCGTATGCAAGAACGTCCGACTTTGAGACTTGCCAGCCGGTCTGTCACACAAGATATTACTGGTTGCAACACGGATATTAACGATTTTCTTCTGGAATATGCGGTGATTCGGTCTTTCTTAAAGATGCATCGCGTTTCCTGACCGCATGAATTCCTTTAGTTATATGATCAAGCAGTCATCAAGAGACAGAATGAGCGGATCGAATCAAAGATTGAACAAATTGCATCGCTGGCATCAATAAGTAGCTGCGCGATACTGATCGATGCTGCCGGTCATGAACACAAGGTACTCCTGGAATATTGTACATCATTCCAGGTGAGTATCACTTACCCGTCTACCCGTGAACCAAACCCTCCTTACACATGATAATTTGGTTGTCTAGCAACTTAAAGATATGCTTACAGTATTGTTACCGCCTAACCTTAGTGGAGCATCCATTCAAAGACAGTATATTGACTCTGGAAATTTTGACTTCTGTATAGATGACGGCAAGCGAGTTGGCCAGTTGGCCAGTGACTCCAGTGAATGGCAGAATATTGAAGCAGGCACGAAGATAGTCATGAGAGTCGTCTTGGAACAAACCACGGAATTTTCACGTACCTATAAGTGCCATCTTTGTGGGACATCGAACGTTCTCATGTCATTTGGCAAAATGAAGGAGTGGCTCACCGATGGTTCTGTCGACTGGTTCGTTCTTGGCATTTGTTGATGAAAAACGTGCCTAAAATCGAAAAGTCATGCGTGCAAAGGAAGATTTCAGATCTCGGTTCACCTAGGTCGATCACCCGTTGAACATAGCCAGGTCGCGCGAAGGCAACTCAAGCGCGATGGTATTGACATGGAGACTCGGCACTGCATTCGCAACTTCCGTGTTGCACAAATTGTGTGTATCGGTTAGATCGAGCATGATCACGTATTGATGAAATATTATACATTGTAATATGATCAGCGGGTACGTGTTATTCTATCAGTGCATGAGACTGATGCAAAGTTGCCGGCTCACGATATCCTATTCATAGACGGTGCGTGATATTGTTCCATGAATCGCCGGCTGCAACGCTGACTGTGACTTTGCCATGACCCGTTCTCAGCGAGTGTGTGACCTTGCGCCATGAACTCCCTGTTGCGATGCTGATGATGACTTTTCCATGTCCCATTGTCAGCCGGTGTGTGATCTCGTGGCAAAAGCTTCCTGCTGCGACGCTGATGACGACTTTGTTATATCCCATTCACAGCCGGTGCGTGACTCCGTGGTAGAAGTTCGTTCTGTGACTCTAACGACGACTTTGCGATGTCCCGTTCTCAGTTGGTGTGTGAACTTGTGCCATAATTTCCTGCTGCGATACTGATGACGACTTTACCATGTCCCGCTCATAGGGGGTATGTGATCTCCTGGGATGAGTTTCCTGTTACAACGCCAACGCTGACGATGGCTTTGCCATGTCCCATTCTCAGCCGGTGTGTGAGCTTATGCCATAAGCTTCCTGCCGCGGTGCTGATAATGACCTTTTCCATTTCCCATCCTCAGTTTGTGTGTGATCTCGTGGAATGGGTTTCTTCCTGTGATGCTGATGACGACCTTGCCATGTCCCGTTCTCAGTTTGTACGTGATCTTGTGACATCAACTTCCTGTGCGGAAATATCGATGATGACTTCTCCATGTCCCATTCACAGCCAGTACGTGCTTTCGTGGCATGAACTTACCGCTACGACACTGATGATGACTTTGCCATGGCTCACTCTTTTTTCAGCTTGTGCGTGAGCCTATGGTGTGCGCTCTCTGCTGTGATACTGACGATAATTTGCCATGTCCTGTCCTCAGCCAGTGCGTGATCTCATAGCATGAGCAACGCTGATAATGACTTCGTCATGTTCCATATCAGCTTGTGCGTGATCTCGTGGAATGAGTCCCCTACTACCATGTTAACAATGACTTTTACTTTTCTCAGGAGGTGCGTGATCTAGTGGCATGGGCGTTGTGCTGCGGTGCTGATGATCACTTTGCCATGTCCTCTTCTCAGGAGGTATGTGCTATCGTTTCTGCTGCGATGCTCATAATAACCTTACGTTTCCCATTAATAGTGGGTGCGTGGTTTTGCAGCTTAAGCTTCCTGCTGAGACACTGACGACAACTTATATGATCTGTTATTTTCAGGAGGTTTGTGACCTTGTGTCATGGGTTTCTCTCGGACGCTGACGATAGCCTTGTCCTTGTCCTATCTTCAGGAAGTGCGTGATCTCATGACGTGAGCTCCCCGCTGCGACGCTGATGATGACTACAACATCTCATTTATAGGAGGTGTGTGATCTCGTGGTATGAGCTTCCTGCTGTAACGCTGACCTTGGACTTTTGGTCCCCCATTCTAAGATAGTTCGTGATGATCTCGTTGCATGGGCTCCCTGCTGTGACGCTGACACTTACTTTGCCATGTTCCAATATCAGAAAGTGCGCGATCTTGTCGCATGAATGTCCTGCTGTGACACTGATGATGGCTTTGCCATGTCTCACTCTCAGAGAGTGCGTGATCTTACTGCATGGACTTCCTGCCGCCATGACGACAATGGCCTGTCATATCTATATCCTATCCCATTCTCAGAGAGTGTGTGATCTTATCGCATGAATTTCCTGCCGCGACACTGATGACGACTTTACAATATGCCATTCTCAGTGGGTGTGTGGCCTCATGGCTTGAACCTCCTGCTGCGACGCTGATGTGACTTTACCAAATGCCATCCTAAGGAGGTGTGTGATCTCATGGCATGACCTTCCGGCTACAATGCTGACAGTAACATTGCCCTCTCCGTCCTCAGGAAGTGCGTGGTCTCATGGCATGAGCTTCTTAAGTGATACTGATAACTTTGGATATCCCATTCTCAGGAAGTACGTGGTCTTATGCCATCTTCCTACCTTGCAACTTTACCATATCCCATTCTTAGGAAGTATGTAATCTTGTGCGATGAGTTTTTTGCTGCATAACTAACAACGACTTTGTCATGTCCCATCCTCAGATGGTGCGTGATCTTGTGGCATGGGGTTCCTACTGCCACACTGGTAATGACTTCGCCATGTCCTGTGCTTAGAAAGCGCGTGATCTTATGACGTTAGGCGACACTGATGATGACTTTGCTATATCCTCTTCTAAGAAAGTACATGATCTCATGGCATAAACTTTGCTGTTGCAGTACTGATGACGACTTGCCATATCCCGTTCCCAGAGAGTGAGCGACGTCGTGCCATGAGCTTCTTTTTCCAGGACGACGTTGATGACATTTTTAGTATGTACGTCATTTAGTGCTATGAGCTTCCTGCCGTGATGCTGACGATCAAGTCATGATATCCCTTCTCAGGATATTCGTGATCTCATGCAATAAGCTTCCTTCTGGAGTGTTGACATGAGCCGTACGCCCTATTCTCTTGTTCTCATGTTATGCCAAAAGCCAAAAGGAGTTATTGTCCCTGTCCCTGAATAAGGTGTTAATCGTCGCTCCTAAATTGTATATTATTATGAGTCACTCTCGAATTGAAATAATTCTATTGTACACGAAGCTCGGCAGACGGACATGACATGATCGTACTGTAGGCCTAGGCGTATGATACAATAGATGAACGATTAAACCATTGCGCCTCGTCGGAGTGAAATAGTAATCTATTGTCTTCATGGCTTTACGGATCTAAACTATGTGTAGTGTAAAGGAAGGGTGTATAGGTCCAAAGGGGAGAAAGGAGGGGTTAATAAATCTCGATCGAGGCCGTTCTATCGATATCACCGCCAGAGCACTCCTCACTAGCAATGTCGATGCGCAGGAGGGTAGCGTTCGAGCACAGAGCACGCGTAAGGGCACGGACGGCCCATCACTGGCGTAGTAAGGACGGTGAGGACAATCACGGACATGGAGAGAATGAGAGCAAGAGAAGGCAGAATCAGAATCTATCTGCGGGTTCGGAGGGTCGATGCGCATGGCGCCGCGGATAGTAGCGAAAAAACTGGGATGGAGGACTGCAGGCGCGTGAAGAGCATCTGAGAGATGGGCGACCGTCCTACTCTTGTCCTTGTTACGCTGCCACTGCCGCCGTGTGGGTGGGGGAGCTTTGCAGTGGACACAGCCGAGACCGAGGAGACCGAGCTTTTCGCCGCTGTCGATCGTAATGAAGACGGTTAGACCCGTGTTGATGACGAGGCGGTGGGCGAGTGTTGTTGCGTGACCTCGTCCGTGGCCGGACAGGGCCATAGACGGAGAGGTCCGCGAGCTGCTTGTTGACGCACTTTTACACTTGCGAGGCAGTCTTCTGTGTCCTTGCACGCAGCTTGGATTGTACTTTGACCCGTGGAGGCAGGTACAGGACCAGAGTTCGGTGTCGAATCGTGTTAGAGACTAGAGTGGAGGCATGCCGACGGGGCTCACTCACGATTGCGCCTAGTACCTGCTTCCTGAAACTCCCTAAAACCGCACAGGCTACCCAATGACGTTTGGTGATCCCATCGTTCAAGGTCGGTCGTCGGTGAAGTTGATGTTATCTCTAGGACGAGCCGTGAGCGAGTCAGGGCTCGCGTTAAACCCTAAGTTAGGTGCACTACTGGCCCTCTTCAATTGGAAGCAACTACTTATAAAATGGGCCTGATGCCCCACACCAGAAGCTACATCCCAGTTGGTACTAACGCATTGTGATGCTGCTGATATGGCCCCAGACCTTCGTGGAGTTGGTGGTAAAGCGGCTGTGCTCAGGCCTGGGCGCGGGGATCAAGAGAGTGGAATGCGACGATGCGAAGCATTTCCATCGCCAGACTTGGGTACGTTTCGCCATTTTCTGTCTTCCTTTCCGGTTCCTGTTGCCGACGCTTGTCTGACTGTCACTAGGTGCCCAGCCGTTGTTTCTCTTGCGGAAATATATCTGTTCTGCATAGGTGGGTTGTTGAAAAAAAAGGACACGGGTCTATGCAGGTATCTTCGTTCGTTCAAGCGCTGGCCATTGAGTCGGTCACGAGTTGGGATGCGACGAATCATGTTCCGACCGCTAAAGCCTGAGGCAGTCCTGAGGCACGCTCGGAGTCGATCAGTCGAGATTGCATGTCTGCGGACGAACTCTAGGGGCTGCGAACTGAGACTCGGGTCGAAGGGTTACTCCGAGTCTTGGAATTCACATGGCGAGAAGGGATTGTGAGTGAAATGGACACTATCTCGTCTTCGTTTAACTTCTGTGCATAGTTCATAAGTACAGTCAAAAAGTTACAGTCAATTTTGAGTACATATACTTTGTCCCGGCAGGCATCGGTTTAGGTATAACAAAAAAACAAAGCGTACAACGCAAAGGTGAATTCACGAGTAGTCGAGTAGTGCATTGACTACCTGACACAAAAAGAAAAAGAAAAAAAAAAGGGGGGGAGCATTCTTTTCAATAGAATCTGCCAGATGACCAAGTTTGGGAGCTGGTCTTGGGATGTTAGTACAATACTGAAACGGAAATGTGTCACTGAAGGTCAGGGTCAGGGTGGGTATGGCGAGTTTGATTCATGGTCAGTGCGGGTCATGCTTAAGTAAATGAGGGTGCTTGGTTACTCCCTGTGGCGTCGTGATAATCTAGGAGCTTCATCGCGTGCGTGTGCAGCGTCCGTTCCGGCTCCTGGAGCCCAATGAGGATTGGGAGGATGGACGGGGTTGGAGCATCGTGGGTAATTAGCGACGGGGAGGGGTCGGTTTGTGGGAGGGTCGTTGGTGCCTCCGTGAAGGGTATTGTAAATAGTACGGAAGTTGGGGAGGAGATAGCTGGCGCTCGAGTCAGGGACCACAGCCGCCCAGTCCCGTAGTTGATTCCAGAGGACGCAGAATCTGGTCTGGGACTCGATTGCAACGTTCTCCACTGGGAAATTGCCGGACGCTTGCAGAGTCCTGTTGAGTATTTGGTCACTGTACGGTGGGCCTGCGGAACTTAGCACCGCCACAAGCGAAATGAGGGTGTCCAGCGTCATGCTGGCAAGTCGTCCTCCGGAGGTGATATCGGCTCTCGACATCGGGGAGCCCGACCAGCTTTCGAGTAGGCCGAGCCAACGCGCGTCGAGTTCAAGTTCTTGGTTAGTCAAGTGACTGATAGCGACGGTGAGTATACACTTTGCAAGGAGCTTCACATCTTGATTCCCATTGGCCTGGAAGGCGAATCGGTCTGCAACGAGGATGAAGTCGATGGACTGGAAAATGTATGGCTTCGTGGGGAGGAAAAGTGCATGGAAGAAGGTGCGCTGGAGTAGGTAAGGATCTTGTTCCATCACCTGTAAGGATAATTTAATCCGTCTTTGCTGCTGGATTTTTTCGGGCAAGGTGACTGAAGACAAAGCGCGATGCATGAACGACAGGATCGCGTAAGGCAATTTGTCCGTATTAAGGGATCGGAATATTTCCGCTGGTTTCTCCACGAGGTCCGACTTGTAGAAGCTAGGAATGCCTTCGAGAAAACGCTCGAAGTCTTGGTCGCGATGTAAGGAATGGACCAACCACGCCATTATTTCTTGATCAAGCGATGAAGGTTGAGATTCGGTGAGTTTATTCACCACCGGATCTATGCAATCCAATGAGACCCAGTCGGAACCGATGAAGGCGTTACATCTGAGTCTGGGACGCCGGAGAGATTCGAAAGTGGAAATGAGACACCCTTTCACCAATAGGATACTTCGTCGGAGATGTGTTATCGCCCGGGATAGCGGGGTAGAGTATATGGTGTGGCCACAGAAGGACATCAAGGTGAGGTTTGTGTACCAAACAAGGAGGGGCAAGGCAATAAAAGGGACTACAAAATTACTGGTCGAAGGACTTAGAACAAACTGAGCCCTCATAAACGTCGCCGGTAGCAACCAAATTAGGCCAGCGAGGAATGCAAAGACGGCACAATCCAATAAGAAGTGCAAGAAGTCGATAAGGAGTTGTAAAGACGTCAGTGACTTTTGAAGTATCACATATGCCCGAATGAGTGCACGGCTGCGGGGATTCTGTTGAGATTTTATCATGATCACATATCTTCGGACCCAGCTTTGCAATAATGCTGCGAGCATTGCGGAAGAAAGGGTCATCCCTAGGCCGGCAAACCACAGAACATGTGTGGCCACGACCCTAGATTCGGGTGTGGGAGGCGGGTTTGCTTCGGGTGTGTTGCCATCTGACCCCACGTTGCCGGGCAGAGAATTGATGGGGGTTGAAGAATCCTGACTTTTCTGCGCGGCTTCTAGGTATGCTATATACGACTGTGCAAGGAATGCCGCAATAGCTGCAGAGAGTAGACCACTCTACCAATGTCCAGTGAACAGTGAGTTTTGAGACACGCGAATAAATGAGGTGTAACGCACCAGGACCATTAAATCGCGTACATGCTCCGACCAAGTGCTAACCAACTCCTTGTCGAGTTCCGCAGTTTTTTCGTTGTACAGGGCGTAGAGGGCATAGGATCCATCGAAGAAGTCGTTGGCCTTTTCCGAAAACAGACCGCCACTCTGAAGTAGATATTCCCTACCACTCAGCGGACCTGGATAGACGTCAGAGGAAGCACGTTGGGGGCCAATGTATCGATAGAGGATGTGCACGCACCCATCTCGACTGCTGTATGGATTTGTGCATTGGGATTGGAATCTTCCCGCGTATTCTGTGCAAGACTTTGTGCCATTATGCGTTTGTCGAGTATCCGAACTGACTGGGGAAAGTCCACGGCTAGTGTGGCAATGACGCTTGAGCTCAGGCTATTTAACCTGTCAACTTACTATCTAGGTTCCGAGGGCATACGGTAATTGTACATACCTAAGTTGATGTACAGCTCACATGCTGTCCTGTCAACTAACGTCTAGGCGCTCAGGTTCTTTGACCGCCACTGATTTGCCACACTTTGATTGTAACGGTAATATGCGACGGTTCGAGTGTTCGGTACATGGCATTACTGTGCTGATCAACGGTGACCGCGTGGGCTTAAAGCCTCATTCGTGTCTGTGGTTTCCCAACGCGAACAGTGAGCGCTGAGTTTCGCTGATAGTGTGATACCCACTAGTTGGTTTCTATGACTCCTCCATCTGGAGAAAAAGGAAGAGGTGACGGCGTCGTGATTGAGCAGCTGCATCACGAAATGGAACGTTCCGTATTTCTGATGTACATAGAGTGCTGTACGCGCCATATTGTCTATCGCAATCAAGACGTGGCGTAAAGCTGACGACTATGACGGGACCTGACTAGGCCTGACTATTAATAGGCCTGACTCCGACGAGGCGGTGCACACCAGCCTGCCACCTGTATGTCCCAATCCTAATGTTCACATCCCCCACACCAGCGGATTAGTCACTGTAGGTGGTGTGTGTTTCTCTCGAAAACTCGGTTCTCCCATTCGTTTGACTTAGAACTGAAGGAATGTTTTCTGCTTGGGGTTTTATGATCAGTGCCAGGCCCTTCCGTCACATTTCCGTGCCAATCAAACTTTATGCCGTTAGTAGCGGCTGTACACTCATCCCGGGCCACGCGTCATATCAACATCACCTTTCTCTATCGTCTCTTTTGTAAACCCGTAGGCTCGGACCACACAGCTTTTGTCTGGCCACTCCATCAGACAAAATGATGTGGTTGTCTAAGACATATAAAGGTTGTCTTTTCGCTTATGACTAATCAATCTGTCCGCTGCTCCACACCTTGCCTCTCGCGAGCCGTAATAAACTCAACAGTGTAATCAAATCACGTTGTGTGTTGTATTGCCTCTGCCCAATGTCGTGCTCGAAATCATTCAATCAGTTCCCCGCCCTGTACAGTCCGTGCTTGGGCCTCTGTTTGGCATTCTCATCTCTTGGACTAAGGCGCAAGGTAGCAGAGGCGAGGAGTAGCGTGTCTGCGACGAAGTCCACTATGGCATAGGTGGCAGCATGAGAGTTGGCAACGTGGTGCGTGACTGGGGAACTCCGAGTCTCACTGGCACGCATAAGATTAAGACCGTCTACATTACTGTACCCTGTCTCACTGCAATAATCGCACGAGTGCCATTCTCTGCAAAGCGGCTAGGTTAATCTGGGCGCTGAGGCTAAATTGGTATTGACCACAGAATGACATTTGGACGAGTTATCGTAATTTCATTTATGTTTTCTAGCCTTCAGTTGTACGGGCTGCATACTAGATAGTTGGTCGTTATCCCGCAGTCCCTGAGGCCTGAGGCCGATGCTCACCTGATAAGATCGATTAAGAAATAATCGACATCGTCTTTCAGCTTATGTTGAATAGTGTAGTTGGCCAAATATATTATGTTTCACTTTTCAGTACATTAAAACAGCCTCCAGCAAGTCTCAGTGCTCAGTAAACCGTCCCTAGCTTACATAACATTCACAGGTATTGGTATGATACATACATAGTCAGTTATGAGTACGATTTTAAGTTGGAATCTCGGAATCTGGCGTATACTCGCATGGGTTGGACTTCCTCCCAACGTCTCGTTCGTCCATTGCAGACAGAACGACGGCTACACTGATCTAGGGTGAGGAGGAAAACTGGCTGAGACACCATATAGCGAGAACACCACAACACCTGGGTAGTCCGAAAGTTCGGACTTGACGCCTGCGTTCCCCTCGAATGGCCATGCCCCTAGATTCAGGACCTGCAGGTCGTGTCCATCTGCACTGGAGGTAACATTCACTGGAGAGGGGTCTGTGGTGGCTGCGGCAGGGGCCTGGAGATAGAGATAGGAGGAAGAGCTTGCAAGGGATTGCGGGGCTGAGGGGCCTGTAAAGCAGGTAGCGCCGGGAAAGGGTCAGGGTCCACTATAACAGGGCGGGCAATTGGGACGTGAGCGTTGGGGACATGCGCGACTTCATCATAAGCTGGCGGCGGAGAAAGTCGGGGGCCTCTGTCAAGATCATGATGTATGTTCATGGCGGGTGGAATGGCAGGTGGAAATGGAACGGCCAGTTGGACTCGGATATCCTCTTCCTGGACGTCTGGGTGAAGCGCCTTGTATTCTTTCAGAGCCCTGTCAGCCGCAGCAGCAACCTTATACAGTTATCAGAGATTCGTGTATGAGAGTTCTTAAACCCAATAAATCGGTACCTCGGCCTGTCCACCTTCTCCACTGTCCCATAGATTACATTTTGAACTGCTTTCAGACAGTTGACCAAAACCACGTCGCTATTGGTATCTAACGTCAGGGATCCATCAGACGAAGGGTAGTGAAACCTCACGTTTTCGTGAAAGTGATCATAGCCGTTGATAATGGAACGGCAGACGTAACAAGACACTGTACGGCAGTATGTACAGGTCATTTTGTTGCACTGATGAGTACTAGTCAGCGACAAGTATCATACATATTGGCGATGGGATCGCCTACTCCGTATTCCTTAACAAAGGCTTGACGAAGCTTGTAAGCCTTGGCATAAATGAGGCCTCCAATGCTTACGCACCCTTCTGACATTTGGGACAGTTTCGCATTAAAGCTCGGGCTAGCGTATCAAGTTAATTAAGAAGGCCAGACAAAACAAAAGGTACGCATACTCATTGCTTCCTCGATTGCGTGCTTTCCATCCAAAGCCCTGTCTCCTTCCGCCTCTGATTTGTGATTAGCATGAGAACTGGATGGCATTAAACGCTATTAATGATGCACCAACCTTCACAGGATTTAGGTAGATGGTCCTAGTCATCAATAGTAAGTGATTCCAGAAGGAAGAGCCGGACTTTTTTTGAGAAGAGACCTACTTCTTTCTTGCATCTCCGGCAGCTTATCTTTTCACACACTTCATTTTGACACCTCAATACCTTCTCAGTCTCGAAGTCCATATCTATGACGGCCTTGTAATCACAAAATGGGCATTCTTCGAGGCCTTCGAGTTCTGCAAGCTCGATGTCCCGGAGTTGTCGAATATGCTCGTACAACTCGAACAACCTTTCCGGGAGGACTCGGCGCAATTCAGAATCTGGAAACGTCATTTTGCAGCCAGAAACGTCCATACAACGGAGATCCGTGTTCTGTTCCCCTAGTTTTGCAGATGCGTAGGATGTCACACAGCTTGAACAGAAGAGGTGGGTATCCGTGCATTGCGCCATCGCCTTCTGGGGGGGGGTGTTAATCGGATGGGACGAAAGCTGACATCCAGAAATACTTACGAAGCCGAAGCTCGAGAAGCAGCACCCACATTCAACTTCTTCCCCATCCTCCTCCATGTCTTGAGATGTAGTGCCTGGCGTTGGTGAGCCATGATGGTTGGCTAGTCTCTGAACGAGCCAGGCATGTTCCTTCATGAACTCCTCCTCATCAGAAGTTTCGCCGCTGGCAGTGCCTTTCCCTTTCGCCTCATTGGGGGCGACAGGCACGAATGAACACGGAATGGCGTCCTGCTGCAGGAGATACAGATAGGTAGCGGCATATTGACCATCATGTAAGGAGAGGATCTTTTGCGTATACGTAAGATCGAGGTGGGGGAAATTTTTGCGAAGGTATTGCTATGATGCGAGTCAACAGCCGGCCTAAGAAGGGAAATATAAACGCACCAAAGACAACGTCCGATACGCCCATCCTAGATGCCTATTTGCATCGAGAATTGTATAGTCTACGTCCTCTTCAAAGTCCGAGGCCACCTCTCCTTCGTCTCTAGCCCTGGCTTTTCCTTTGAGATCCTTCGGATACGACGGATCTTCTAGTAGAATATGAATTACTACCTCAAAGAGGTTGTCGGCATAGACAGTCTCGTGTATAGCGAGAAGCTCGAAGACGTGTGTAGGTAAAACATCGGGGAATACCTCACGCACCCGTTCAACTAGCCTCTCGTGGGATTCTTCGACGACTTCCGAAGAGTCTGCGATAAATGGAAGCGGTGGGTCATGCACCAGTGGAATATGTTCGAGAGGGGCCAATTGACGGTTGGGCGTCTGAGGACTATCGAGGATTGTGGGAGGTGTTGGGCCCTGAGTCTCTAATACGCGGGTTTCCTGCGCGAGAACGGACATAGAATGGGGTATATGATCGTGGAGGGTAGTCATTTGTGAGTCGGTCACCCCTGTCATATTGTGCGTGTGTCCAGTCACTTGAGGCCTGCATCACAGTGATGTCAACACAACAAGAAGCGACTACCGGACATGCTGGCGCACCGCAAAGTTCGCAACGGCGCGAGTGGGATATCCAATGAAGTACTAGTTCCAGCGCTAGCCTCCTCGACCTCCACTCGCCTTTTAGCCCTCTTACACAGCGTGCTACTCTGACTGTCCGCGGGATCGGTGAGATCGGTAAGATCGATCGCGCCCTCATTTGTGTCGGGGATAGGCAGCGGATCACGCTTGCCGCACGATGGAGGATAACCGACTTTGGACTCTAGTTCTGGAGAGGACGACATCTCAATCATGTCTTCCATCATCCTGGAAGAACATAAATGAAACCACGGATACTACGTCGGTGTCACCAGTGGAGGTCAAGTAATACGACAGAGCAGAGGCGATAGGCGACCGTAATAAGAGTACCCAAAAAGGATAGCCTACATGACAAACGTCGTTAGGTACTCGAATAAGGAGCAAAGAGAGAAGTTTCACCGTGCGTTGGAGCCTTCGTGCCGAGCACAGTAGGGTAACAACAATGCTACCAGCCGTGCCCTACACACAAGTGCTGCGGACGTCCGCAATCAGGTTCACGGGCGTAGACGACAAACATAGCCATGGCACTGCCTCAACCCCGTGACCTATCCCCCCTTATCGGTAAAAAACATCCACACTTATCGAAATCATAGTACCAAAACAATTATACCCGAGCAGTTGTTTCAACTACATGAGCTGTTTCTGGGTGCTGGTCAAGGTCATGAACGTGGGACAGCTGGATGACTCGATTTCGATGTCGACGCGGGGAGAACGCAAGAGGAGGTTCACACAAACCGGAGGACGACTGAGGGGCCTTCCCCCAAAGACCGGCGATCGAGTGAGAACGACTCGAAGACCAATCCCACATTGCATACAGCCGGGCATACTCCGACCAATGATTGATTCGCCAGCGTAGAGGTACAGTACAACCGTGCAGCTAACACGGACGACCTGCGAAAGTCGACGAAATGCGGACGCACACGCCCAACCCGAATGACCAAGGATGCATACCCTATGTTACGAGAGACGCATGTCGACTCGGATGACTATTGAGAATACTGACAGCCGGCTGGCACCTGGTGATAGGCTAGCGCCGTCAACAGCAACTCCGGAACAAAGAAAGGATGACTAACGGAGGTGAAACGCACCACAAGGTGGTCTCGAATTGAAGGCGTTTTGCACCATCGCAGTCCAACTCCTCGATCGCTACGCCCATACCCACGCCCACGTAGCGCGCTGCTGTATCTGCTGTATAGCACCCACTGACCTCCATGAACGTCCGGGAAGAATACGCAAATGCCTACCGCATGAAAACTACGTGAGGCCCATTTTACGAACGGACTTTGTTTCCGGTGTTGGAAGCCTCGCATTGCAAAGGTGTTTATTGATTGAAAAATGTCAACGTTGAGGCCGCGGAAAAGGCCAAGGAAAGGAATCAGGCGCAACAACTGTATCGACAGGCCTCGCCGATCCTCGTCGCTGGCATGTGGGGGATACGACCATAAATTTTGTCGGATGTCGATGCATACAGGGAAGGTCGATACCGGAGCATCGGTGTGAGCGATCTGAGGAATTTGCAACGTGAGCAGGCGCTGTTCCTGGAAAAGTCTCATAAACATACACCGTCTTGCACAGGAAGACCGGGAGGGAACGTCCTTCACACGAGTAGCATGCATCAGAGAAAAGGAAGTGTGAGATGAGATGCACGAATAAGGACGTCCATGACAATATACAGATGAGAACCGAATAAAAAGAGGGTTAAGACAGAACGACGGAAGACTCGGAGTGCTCACGGTTTCATCAACCGTCTTTGACTCGCTCATTGAAGCTGCGAACTCGTTCTGGGGCTCATATAGAGACTGGGTGAGGACCAGACCCAGCATGCTCAGGCCATCCTTTCTTTCAAGTTCACATAAGAGTGGTACGAGGGTCGTTGGGGCCAAGGTTTGAGGGATTCGAAGTACTGGTATCATACTAGGCGTCAAGTCGTGATTTCAACAATCCACGAACTCCGAGCGCTGGATTTGGTAGACACATGGATCATCAGACATGTAAAGCCCCTTCTAACATGCGACGCGGAACAGGCAAAGGCACACATATTGCAAAAGGAAGGGGTGGAGGGGAGTCCAAGCGCAGACCGTCATGTTGCGGAATGAACTCAGACACATTGAAGGATGTATACTACACAGGAAGCATAGATAGATTCAAAGACAAACAGGTTGAGGGTATATCTCGAGCAAGGCCATCGAATCAACCCCCACACACATAACTTCCCGTCCTGGGCACAAGTACAAACCGTATAGAATCCTACTATTCCCAATCACTCTCCTCATCCTCATCTTCCTCTTCATTGTCGTCATCGCCATCCGAAACCTCCCTTACATTAACGGGCGCGGAACCTGCGTCGCCGGCCGTGCTCGCCGGACCCGAGGAGACAATATCAAAGCTGGAATCACTCCGCTGTGGACTCATGCTTCCTGACGTGACATTTGCGCTCTGCTGTCTCTCCCGATTCAGAACTGGTGCAGTGGGTGGGATCGGCGAGAGCTGCTCTTTCGGCGCCGCGTCCTCGTCCTCGTCTTCCCAACTGAAATCATCATCTTGGTCCGTAGGACCCGCTACGGATGTCAAGTAGCAAATATTAAGGGCCTTGATGTCATGAGAGGAATAGGGTCTACGTTACCTGAGAGCACGGCCCTCCGCTGTTCGTCTTCCTGGTTAATCTGATACACGCGGAAGAAATACCGTGTCCAAAACACGTCCTCGGATAGCTCCCCTGGCACTTAATGCCAATACATCAACACTAATAAACGATGCTTGGAAAGGGGTGTGGAGACACGTACCCAGGGTCGAAAGCGAGCTCTTTAGCACCCCATCGTCAGCAGCTAGCTCCGACTCGCACCTCAACTCATCACGAACGACATCCCGCCCGGCAGCATCGACCCACGTAGCAAAGAACACGGCAGAGCGCTCCTCGCCGGCAGGGTCGACGCGGAGGATCGCTGGATTCGAGCGCAAGGCTCGCAACAAGACACCGCGGCGAGTCGCAGGTGCCGTGGAGGCGACGGCAGCCTCGCCCAGGCTTGCGGAGGCCGACGCAGAACGAGAGTGAGAGGCGGAGGAGGCAGCTGTCTGCGGGTCCGGCGGAACGACACGCACCGCATCGCGTAGAAACACGCTCGCGCCACGCAGGAATTCTTCTCCGCGAGCAGCGGCGCCCTGTACGCGCGATTGCGCGGCGTGCGCGAGGTCCATCCGCGCTTGGGGGTCCCGCACGCTATCTGGGATCGGGATGGTATCGCGGATGGTGGTGAGCAAGTCTGGAGGGAGCGAGGACTGGAGGCGCGTGAAGAGTGTCTGGGTCGGCGATAGTGACCGCTCTCCCGGTTGTTGCCGTTGTTGTTGGTCTTGTGGATCGGGGAGGGTTGCGGTGGATACTGAGGTCGACGAGGACGTTGAACTGCTCTCGCCGCCGTCGGTAGTGATAGAGTCTGCTAGATCACGTGTTGACGATGAGGCAGAGGGTGAGGACTCCTGCTGCGCATCGGTCGCATCCGTGGCCAGAACAGGGGTGGAGAGGGTCGAAAGTTGCTTGTTGATGCCTTCCTGCGCCTGCGAGACGTAGTCTCCTAGGTCCTTTCGCGCAGCCTGGATAGCGCTCTGACCCTTTGAAAGCAGGCCCAGGATTGGTGTTAGGTTGTGATGTTTGAGGGGGGGTTCACTCACCTGCTTCCTGAAACCACCCCAAAACCGCTCGAGCTGCCCAATAACCTCTGTAACCTCATCGTTTAAGGAAGGCGATGGCTGCCCCGCCGTTTGAGACGGTGGGGTTGAGGTTCCTTGAATAACAGGAGAGAAGGAGGCGTCCCAAAAGCTCATCTTCTGGGACGGACTGACTACAGTTGCGTTTAAGCCGAGCCGAGTTACGCCACTGGCGACAACACAAAGCCAGATTGTTTACGTCATCCGTCTTAATATTACTATCACAATGCAGCACGTAACAACATAAAGCCTTGTCCTTCATATCAATTCCGTAGAAATATTAGAAAGAGAATCAAAAATAGCATCATCAAAACGACGGGTATAGTTGGAACATATCACGACTTGTCTTCAGGTCCATCTTGACTTAATAACCTGCCTTCTCGTTCTTGCTTGTACTGACGAGGCAACAAGAGTAACCCGAGACCGTACAAGACCCAGAAGATCTACCGAATGAAGGACACGTCGTGCTCAGTCGTGAAAACCCATATCGCTCGCTCAAACCACTCACGATGAGGAGCGCCAACCAGGCGTGCTTCGCCGATTCCGGGATAGGATGAACGTCACCCGTCATGATTGGCCATTGGATGTAGAGACCGTAATGGACCTAATTCCCAACCACCAAATGAGAAGGCACGCCCTTCAGCTGTAGAGGCAGTCGACGGGAGACAAACCTCGTAACCTGCCATTGCGAGTATGGACAAGCCGAGCGCCGCATGAAGGTAATTTTGCGGTGGGCGGTGGGCGATGAAGAGGGACGGCGTGCGGACGAGGTGGATGAATGCGCCCAGCAATAGCTGAACACTGTACAGGGTAAAGATGGCGTAGCCGACTCTCTGTTCGGTGAACGAGTTGTAAAGGTGCACGATGATGGGCGATCATGAACCGAATAGACGTCAATGTTGGGTATGGTAGTATAGCAGAAGAAACGCTACCTTATGGTGATCTATCGGAAACCCGGAGAGATGGTTCGCCGAGACAGCCATGGCCAATGCCGCATAGGCGATCGGGGCGGAGATACAGAAGTTAACGAACCAGTGTACCCACCACCACCTAGATAGACGAAATGAGATGTCCCGTTCTGGGTCGCATAAAATGCGAAAGGGAACTCACCGGTTGGAGAAGGTACGCCAGTACCGCGGGGTCAGGACACCGATGGGTATCAAGATCAGGAAGGCGATGGACGCGAGGAGGGCGTGGTCCCTGACTCTTTTTTCGTACTCTGACAAAGGTGTGTCCATGGTACCTGTTGCCAGTGTTTGGGCTGGACACGGAGGCGAAGGCCGATGCTGGAAGGTCGGAAAGAAGAAAGGAAGGGACGGTAGACAGAGTAGGAAGGAAAGGGGCGACAAATTGATTGTACGCGTGAACCATGGTTATGATATTAGTGGTCTAGCTTACAGTTTGTTCCCAACCAGTTGGGGATACGTCACATGTACTTGCCGACCGCCGCTATGCCGTCCTCCGAATTGCACCCGAATCGCACATCGCATAGCGAGCTCGACAACACTGACAGTGACCAACTCACCCTCATTGCAGCTTCATGCGTATGCCTTCTCAGACGTGGTCAAATTGCTCTGCCTCTGCGATGACGGTCCTCTGATTCCTACTATTGTAACTAGCTGGATTACTAATCGCTGCAATGCCGCACTCCAGCCGACCCTTGTTGTGCTTGTGTGGACAAGTTTTATTTACGGCATGAGTGTCCGATGACTGGGACGGCGCCAACATGGCTTTCACTGCGGAAGAGGGCCGACGCCGATGCCCTTGAGTCGTGCATGCTCACGGAGGCCAAGCGTCCCCTCCGACTGGGCATTGTGATTGTGGGAGCGAGCAATTGACGAATTAGGTATCTGCGGTACCTGCAACCTCGGGTATGCGCCCTCCTCCTCCCCAACAGGGATCACACCCTTAATCTCTTCTTACGACTCAAACGATCTCGTAATGCTAGTGGCCAGTGGATACCAGACGAATGTGCAACGGTTACGGTAGTGGGTTGCTGACAGCTGGCAGATTAGCGACGACATTGCTGGGCGCTACTAAAGAAAAATATATATACTATAACTAGGGAAACATGTAAGATGGTAGAGCGTTGTCCTTTGCATCATGACCGAAGATACGTAAAGAAATACAAGGAAGAGCATCGAAAATAGCATCCTTTAATATGTTCCTGGCGAAGTGGGTCAAAACTAGTACGGTATATCTATATTATGTCCTTTACTAAAGGCTTATCTTGACTTAGTAGCCTGCCTTCCCGTTCTTGCTCGTATTGACGAGGCACCAAGAGCAACCCAAACCCATACAGGACCCAAAACATCTATTGGAACCAAGTACGCGTCATGTTCAGTCGTGATAACTCTTCTCCCTCGCACGCGCCACTTACGATGACAAGCGCCAACCAGGCGTGTTTCGCCATTTCTGGGATAGGATGAACGTTCTTCGTCCCTTTTCGCCATTGAGTGTGGAGTCCGTAATGGACCTATTTCCCGACCCCAAATCAAGACAGACTCACACTTTAGCTGTAGCGGCCATCGACGAGGAAGAGTACGAACCTGGTAGCCTGCCATCCCAAGCATCGCAAAGCCCACTGCCCCGTGGAGGTAATTCTGAGGCGGACGGTGGATGACGAAGAGGGACGGCCAGCGGATACCATGGATGAATATGCCCAGCAAGAGCTGAAATGTGTACAGGGCAATGATGGAAAAGCCCACTCTCTGATCGAATGACCGAGGTATAGCGGTGCACGATGATGAGGCAGTCAGGCGCGATATCAATGTTTCAGTATGGCAAAAGACACGTTACCTTGTGGTGATCTATCGGATTGTGAGAGATATGGTTGGCCAAGACGGCCATGGCCAGTGCCGCGTAGATGAGTGGGGCAGAGACAAGGAAACAGAAGAACCAATGTAGCCACCACCACCTAGGTAGTATAAAGAGGATCCGGGAGTGCACAGGGCATGAATGTCCCGTTTCTGGGTTGCAGGGAGTGCGTGGTGGGCTCACCGGTTGGTGTAGGTACGCCAGTATCGCGGGATGAGGACCCCAATCGGTATTATGATCAGGAAGGCGATGGACATGAGTATGGCGTGAAGCCTGATTCTTTTCTCGTACTCTGACAGAGGAATCGACATGGTATCTGCTGCTTGGGCGGGACGCGAAGGCGAAGCCCGCCGATGCTGGGAGATTAGAAAGAAGAAAGGAAGGGCCTGGGGCGACTCGCAAGGGAGGAAAGCAAGGGACGAGAAAATGATGGGACGAGTTTATATGTCACGTCGATGTTGTTCATCATTGATATTCGTGTACAATCCGCGTCCACTGTCCCTGTCGGGTTCAAGTTTGTTCCCATCGTATTGGAGTTAGTTTTGTGGTCCGGGCCGTCCTCTGTCGATCGCCACCTAGCACGTAAAGAGATAACGTTGATCAACGATCGTGAGAAATCATCACATCAACACCACATGCCAGTGAAACACTGCCTGCACTGATACATGTAACGCCCCCTCGCACAATAATAAGGTTGATACAATAATGTGGTTGGGTCCGTGGGGGTCAAAATCGATGCGTTTCAACCAGCAATCGAATCTGTCCTTCACCCCTTCTTTCCCGAACGTGTACTGTTAGGACGTTGACAGCAGTCAGCACAAGACAAACCGTTGTTGCCCGCTTGCAACACCATCATCTTGGCCTAGTGAGTATCATTCATCAGCGCTCAGCATCTATCCCACACGTGATATGACTGGCAGTGACATGATGTTGGCCATCGAGACCGAAAGTCACAATCGCTTTCAAGCTAGTAGCGCGCGCGTTGTATGAAATCAAAGCTATCCACCACGACGCAACTTCAGGATTCTGTGGCAAGGGATTGACAGGGGATTGTGGGGGGAAAAAGAAGCGACATTTAGTCAAATTTATTAAATTACAGTAGATTCTGTAATAACCCATGCCGTTCGGGATAGGCCTTGGAGTATGGGTTATTACAGAGTATGGGTTTAGGGAGAGAGAAATGGCAGTATTCCAGCATTTTGGGATACCAAAATTGTATGGGTTATCACAGAGTTGACTGTATGTGATCCGTCTTGCTCGGAATGAATTGCAATGATGGAAGTTGTAAGTTTTATTTTAACCTTATTTTAACCTATTACTCGAAGTCCAATGGGCCCCTCATGCCTCGGCATCACAGTGCGTGCCGTCCTCATCGCGTCGTCCCACGATGCGGCCTTCCCTTACCTCGCCAGTGTCACCATCCGCACTTATCTCTTCTTGCTGCGGACGTGTGCCTGGATCAAGGCCATAGTATGCTCGGTGCAGCGTCGACAACGGGCAGAAGAGGTTGGTCATACTAGTGACATTGACGCTGAGACGGGCTACGGCGTCTCGGACGATGGCGAGGCGAGTAGCCACAATCATGACAGCGACGAGATCGGCTGCAGTGGTGATGGCTGCAAGGAAGCAGGGACGACCACTACCACGAGGTGAGGTGTCGGATGATGGCGAGCTGGATGGTCGCGACAACAGCCTGCAATACAGTTACGAGCTCACGCTTGGTGCATATTCATCCATCAGCCCTCCCACACAATGTCGAGCATCTCTGCGGCTGCGACGAGGGTCTTTTGATTCCGACTAGGTAGCCTAGGTTAATCCCATGCCAATGCTGCATCCCAACCGTCCTTGTAGGGGTAGGGTGGACAGTTGACGAGAGGTCACCCGCGCTTTATGGTGACTGTGTCGACACAAGGATGGCCTCCACGTGGAGAAGGCCAACGTAGACGCTCTTGGGTGACCCAGCGCTGCTCACTGAGCGAGCAGTTGAGGAGTTGGCTACTCTATACAACCAATACCTCGTGCCTCGAGCACGTGACCCCTGTAGCGATCACACATTAATCTTTTCTTCGATCAAAAATGACTCCGTAACGCTGTTGTGTAATATAACTAGGGAAACATGCAAAAAGAGAGAGCGCTGCCTTTCCTGTAATATCCGAAGACACGTAAAGAAGTATCAAGCATCGACAATAGCATCATTGTTCCCATTGAGGTAGACCAGCGCTTTGGGCGTGCAGGCTGAGCACATTAGGACCCTTCCTCTGGCTTACCTTGTCTGGGTCGCTTGTCTCCCGTTCTTGCTTGTATTGGCGGGGCAAAAAGAACAACCCGAGGCCATACAGGGCCCAGAAGATCTATCGAAAGGAACGAAGTGCGTTTCATGTTCAGTTGTAATAACCCTTCTCGGCCGCCCGTGCCACTTACGATGAGAAGCGCCAACCAGGCATGCTTCGTAGATTCCTTAATGGGTTGAAAGCTACCCGACCTTCGCGGCCATTCGGAATAGAGTCCTTGATGGATCTATTTCCACGGCCGTTAAATGACATAGGCCCCCCAAATGTAGCAGCAGTCGATTAGAGACACAAACCTGGTAACCTGCCATTGCGAGTATGGCCAAGCCGAGCACCGCGTGAAAGTAATTCTGCAGGGGACGGCCGGCGATGAAGAGGGATGGGGTGCTAACATAATGGATGAATAGGCCCAGCAAGAGCTGAAAGCTGTACAGGGCAATGATGGCGTAGCCGAGACGCTGTTTGATGGCCCCAAGTTGTTACAGTGAGCGATGATGGTTAACGTTTGGCGACATGCTGATAAGGCAGAAAAGGGTGTTACCTGGTGGTCATCCTTCGGAAAGTTGGAGAGGTTGCTAACAGAGACGGCCATGCCCAATGCCGCATAGACGATTGGGGCAGCAACGAATAAGTTGAAAAAAACATGTATCTTCCACCAGCTGGATTGCACGAAAAGTGCGCGTACATACGCGCATGAAATGTGCCGTTTCCGGGCCGAGTAGGAGAAGGACTTACTGGTCGGTGAATGTACGCAGGTATCGTGGGGTGATAGTGCCGATCGGAACCAAGATCAGGAAGGCAATGGATGCAAGGAGGGCATGATCCTTGACTCGGTCCTCGTGCTGTGACGAGAAAGGGGAAGGGGGAGGGGACCCGGACATGGAGGTGAAGGCGAAGCTCGATTGAGGGGGATTGGAATGAAGAAGAAAGGAAGCGGCGATGCACAAAAAAAGGGCATGGAGTCGAAGGGACGAGTATATATGTCACGCCAATGCCAAGCTTTGTTAATGTTACCGGTATAGCTTGTGCGACCTATCGCTCTATAGTTTTAAATTTGCGCCAACTTATCGTTTGCGCAGTGACCACATGCACACTAGTATGTCACGATGCCATCATCGAAGTTCGAAGCAGCGGCTAGTAGAGCAAGGCTGGGCCCGAATACGATGGCCGCCCACATTGTACATGTCCACGCTTGTTCGAAGTTCACCATATAGAAGGCCAGGCTCAGGCTCCACTGATATATGTGATTTGGTCACGCGCCTTGCGCACTCGCACACGGGCGGGCGGCATCAGGGAAAACCTCCCGGGCTAATCTGTGCTAGCGAAAGATAATTCCTGGATAAGGATGTAATTTTCTCGGCAAAGGAGTCAATTATCTCTCGCTAGTGTTCGCTAGAGCCAATTACCTCTCGCTAGCGCTGGAGGTTTTTCCTGATGCGCCGCCGCCACTCAATGATAAACCGATCAAGTCAAGTCGGTCAGCCTGGGGACCCAGTAATCGAAATGATCCCGCATATTCTTCATCTTGCCTAAGTACGCTGGATGGTACGTCATTCAAGAGGTCAAGTCAACACGAGAAAAAGCCATTGTTGCATGTATACAATACCTGTATCCGCGATCGGGCATGGGCCATCTAATCCCTTATTTTCGGTCATGACGTGGCAGAGCTGCGGTCATGCAGAGGGCCCAGCACACCCGCGGGTTGGAAGTCGGCTGCAAGTGAGGGCCTTTCCTTTTCGGCCAATTGAAATTGGATTCCGTGACCGGGCCGAGACCTGGCAAAACTGCTTGCCCGCAACCCGCCGCGTAATCCCCATGGGGCTGGGGCATTTTGCGGAGTGCGCCTCGGGTGTGATCCCCTCAGGCTTGACACAGCGAATAACCCAATAGCGCTCGCATATATTGCTTGACTCCATGACGTGATAAATAGTAATCGACCGCAGAAGTGGGGGTTTTGCACAAGAGTGATGAACCCTCACTTCTGCGGTCGATCTCACAGACAAATACGATGGCAATGGAAACATCGATCCCCGTGTCCGTCCTCAGGTAGTCCTCGTGATCAGTGAGTTTCGCGAGCGTGACCGGCATCGATGGTTAACCGGGAACTGACTCTGTCGTAGAAATGATGTCTCTTCGTATTGGTGTCTAGAGTCTAATATTATAGCTACAACGATCTACAACATTCACACTATCGTGTTCGATATCGCAGGGCAGTTCATATTCGTCGATCTGCCAGAGTGGACGCTCGGTACCTAGTCTCGGGCCCTGTTATTTCATGAAAAAAAGTCCTATCAGTTCCCTGCATCTCCGCATAAGATGAGTCAAAGGAGTTTCTCAACAAGAATTAAAAGCTAAGTACTGGCAGCAAGCTAACAAGATAACCTAAATTACAGGTAACTTACCAATAATTACTGCTAGCATACCCAAATTATCAGAGTATCTTTCTCAAGAGCTGAACCCACTTCTTTTGAGAGCTGGTCTAGCCTCTGCCGAGCCTTCTTGATGTCCTTGACCCCAAAAAAATTCTTTACAATTTTGACTGGGTTGCGCTTAGTAGTAAGGTAACATTTCAGACAGAAAGGACTCACGCGGTCGACGGGTAGTAAGCTTTTCGGTCGCCCAAACGAGCGTGGAGATTAGCTCCACTATCCAGTCGACCAATATCTGATCCAACGCGGGCGTGGGAGAGACGGGCGTATATAATTGGAGGCGTTTGACGAAGCGTTCAATCGATTCAAGCAAGTCAGCGAGTACGTCGTAACTTGTTATTATATCGTTGGCGGCCTGGTTCACTTGGATGTCAGAAGGATATCTGCACATGAACTAGAGAACGGCACGTACACCTAGCAGGATACCGAGACCGGCGTGAATTGCTTTTACATGTGGAAATAGTGACTGAAAAAAAGGTCAGAGATGTGGGATATGCAATCGGCGCCTCCTCACGTACCAGGCCAATGGTGTCGGTGAGGGAGACAGCGCCAGAAAGTGGGATCAAGGTTGATACAATGATCTCGATCGATCTCAGCATTCTATCTCTTGCTCTTGAATCATTGAAGGCCCGTACTCGGCCTTGGAGAAGATTGGTGAGGTCTTCAACGGACTGGCATCTGTCGAAATCCACGGCGAGTCGATGTTGGGCCAACGAGACGCCCGCCTTCTTTTCATAAGCTTGACAGGCAGACTCGAAAAGCGCTTGGAAACGGTCAGCCATCTCGGGACTCGGGAGTGAAGAAGAAATGAGGTGTTCAGAGGGCGAGTCGTTTCTCTGGAATGATTCGCTGAGAGGAAACGATGGCGAGACAGTGGGGTGTGATGGGCAGAAGATTTGGGGGCGACAGGAAGTGTGACTTCCTGTCGACGGATTATGCAATTGTACATTAAAATGTACAGTATTCACATATTGGCGTAGAGTTCAGCGCCAGCGCCAATTAGACTGTTGTTGTTACACGATCGAGAGATAAAGAAACGTTTGATTGTAGTGAGTGTGCGAGTAGTGTGATACACATACAAAATCGCAGTACTGTAGGCTGTGCACGATAAGTGATTTTGTGTGTCTGCTATCATGAATCGTCATATAGGTCTCATAGATGATAGAACTGGTGCTGAGAACCCCGGAAGATTTGCCGAAGCTCAGGAGCTAACAGTTATTCGGATGACACTCTCTTACACTCGTGCTTCCGCAGTTAGGCTCAAGAAAATTCTAACAATGAGGTTACGTTACAAAGGCAAGCGATGAAGAAACATTAAAAGAGGGTATCCATGCCCTCCTTCACCACGACACCATATGGGCGAGGGTGTCTCCGACTCTCGGTATCTGCAAGTCTAAATTTCTACGCGGATACAACTCTCCATATCTTTGCTATGCTATTATCACCAACCGTTGCAAATAAATCTCCATACTTTTCTCTCGGATGCGACGCAATTGAATTCACATCGTTGACACGTTGCGCCTCTTCCACACGTGCTATTAGCTTATACCTTGGGGGACTTCTTTGTGAAGAATCCGGTGGCTCCTAAGATGAAACTGAACAAAACAGGCAACGTACCATGGCACGATGCCATACGAGTCACCTCGAATGCCCAAACATTAATTCTCTCGTCACTACCTGTCGACGCGACCCAGCCGGGAGACTTACAGCCGTCTTGTGCTGTGCCGGGTTTTCCGGGCCCCCATGTGACTAAGTACGCAGCGCGATCATGGGCCTGTATCACAAGTACCCATTCTCACTGATGCTCCGTGGCATTTCTAGATCCGGATGGTGCAGTCGTCCGATGCAGATGCAAGGGGCCATACGGTCGATTCGTGTCCTGTTAGGGTAGCAAAACAGAGCCAATCCTCGCTTGGATCGTCGAGGTGGAGCTTGATTGTATCGTCGTAAGAGGCGGATGCTAGAATCTATGCTACGAGGACTGGCATCAGAAGGATGCGATTGATGTCCGGGAAATGATGATTAACCTCCTCCCGAGGATGCCATGCGACGCATTTAACATCTTGAGTATGTTCCATGGAGGACCCCCATGCACTCAAAGTCAGCGTATGGTTGGGCTAACCTATGGGTGAGCAAACAACTGAGTTGACATAACGCGCAAAGCTACGTACCCTCCCAGACCCAGACAGTTTTGTCACGACTACAGCCCGCGAGCAATGTTCCAGATGGAGACTAAGCGATGCTCTTGCACTGCGTCTCGTGACCCTCGAGAATACTCATGCATTCACATTCGCCTGCCGCCTCCTCGCCATCTTCGTCTTGTCCCTCGCGTTTCCAGATACAGTACCGATGTTTGCGTCGACCCGGAAGGCGACCACGCAAACGGCGGGCACGGTTTAGTGTGTCCGATGGGGATGGAGGTGTGGAGCAAAAAATTGGGTGAAGGATCCGTAGTATAAGGGTAGAGGCGGACAGACTCGTCTGCCGAGCAAGTTGCTAGCAGGGAGTTGGCTGGATTCCAAGAGATATGCCAGGCGCGCGATCATCGTGTCCTGATAAGGATGTTGAAAATTGAACACCAGAGATAGCGATAGTTAAGCATACCAGCGAGTTCGGATATCGAAGAAAGCTTGTGGGAGAGATCTGTATCCATAGTTCGAACCTGCAGCAGTGTCGAGACAAATTTGCACACATGTGGACGGGGCCGAGGCAAGATTCGATACGAAGAGCGCGATGTGAGAGACCCGGCCTATTCCGGTCCGGGATCCCGTGCTGAACGCGTCAAGCTCAAACGGCGCGCCTGTCGATGGCGGACAACAACTCTTCCTTTCTATCTGAGTGAGCCATGCAAACTAGCTTAATACAAAACGCGCACGGCGACCTAGTAACAGACGCCGCGTATGACTTCTATGGCGTCCGACTCGCAACTTGCTCCCTCGACCATCGCATAAAAGTCTGGCAGCTCGACGAATCAGACGGCAACGGACGGCCGTACTACAGTAGTTGACCGGAAGGTGCGTGACCCTCTCTTCCCCTTCCCGACGTTTTCGTCATCGCGTTGGCGTGCTGTAATTGAAAACTAGGGCATGCTCACGACGCTGTGGTGACGAAGCTCTCCTAACGAAGCTGAATGCTGAACTGGTTCACACTAACAACTTGAACGGCCACGCCCCAGGCATGAAACTCGGTACTAGGGTCGTGCTTGGCACGGCTTCGACGCAACCTCACTTAGCTTTCGACATTCAAGTTGAGCCTCTCCAATAAAATGTGGCCTCCACCCCTTCTATCTATGGCCGTGATATCGGCCTAGAGTACGCGGTCGGAACTGCCAACGGCAAATCAACCCTTGATGGAATAAGTGAAACCGTTTGTAAAGGCGTGAGGACAACTCCCGAGCAAATTTCGACAAAATGTACGAAACGCGTAGGAAGGGTTGAAGGTTGGTCACACGGTCGTGTCTCATATTTCGTAACGACGAGATGATAGTAGGCGCTGGACGAGCTCAGAGAACTGACTTGGGGGTAATACTTTCTGCGATTCATCTGATGATGCGCTGAAGTATGATGTTGACCAAGTAACACTTCAAGTTTAACCGTCCTGTTGGTGTCCCCTTCAACCCCCGAGTTATGGCCTTGACACACCGACGGCACCAGTCTGGCAGAAATGAGTGTACTAGGCCCATTCTTCTGGTTTGTTCGAGGTTTAAAAGGTTGTGTATTTGAAGCCCATCATCTTATGCTTTCTAACGAGTGACTGCTGGGGTGAAACAACTTGAACGACCGTTATGCATCGTGGCGTGGGGTGCTTAAATTATGTCTTTATGATGTATAAATACACGGAACACGTGCACCGTGGGAAACTCAAAATATCATAAGAAATGGACAGAAAATTGGGACGGAAGAAACAACTCCACTTGTCTCCTGCGAGCTCAACTTGTCGCCAACTGCTCTCCTTTTCAACCGGGCAACGCCCCGCCAGTATATGACTTACAACAAGCTCACTCGTGACGAGTATGTTCGATGTCCTCCTCTCGTTTGTCTCCCTCACGCCACGACACACAGCTATCTCAGCGACCTTGTCTTTTCCCTCCCCATCCACTAAATCACACAAGTCCACCCAAAGTTTCAGATGATCACCCGCCTTATTTTTCGAGTTTCTCCCATCTCTCGTGGCTTTGCAACTTACGCTCGCCCGTCCACATCCATCCCCGCTGTCCTCCACCTCAAAACTGGCCAGTCCTTCACGGGCTACTCCTTTGGTACACCTCGCAGTACTTTTGGAGAAACTGTTTTCTCGACCTCCATAACGTCTTGTACGCATGTTTCCCTTTGAACTTTCTGGTCCCTTATGCGATGTCAGATACGGAGTCCATGACTGACCCCTCTTATCGGGGTCAGATCCTTGTCTTTACAACACCCCTCATCGGCAACTACGGCGTTCCGCACAACATAGCTCCCCGCGACTCGCACGACGTAGGCGTCGTGCTCGAGTCTTCTGGCATCCAATGTGCTGCTGTTGTAGTCGCCGATGTGGCTGAAAAGTTTTCGCATTATACAGCGATCGAGTCCCTCCATTCCTGGTGCTCGCGGTACAATATTCCGGGTCTCACCGGTGTCGATACACGCGCTATCACCCGCCTGCTCCGTGATCAAGGCACTACCCTTGGCCGCCTCGTCGTTGGGGATGACGTAGACCTACCACTACCCAAAGAGAATGAGTATTGGGACCCAAGCCAGGAGAATCTCGTTGATCAGATTTCAACAAAAGAGCCATACATACTTAACCCGACAGGCGACGTCAGGGTTGCTGTCCTCGACTTCGGCGCCAAGGCCAACATCGTACGCTCCCTGGTGCGGCGCGGCGCAGCGGTCACCGTTCTTCCGTGGAACTTCGATTTCAATGTGATCCGAGATGAATTCGATGGTCTTTTTTTGTCCAATGGGCCTGGTGACCCACAGCATTGTTGGTCCGCGGCACAAAAGCTTCGTATCACGTTGGACGAATGGCGGAAGCCTATATTCGGGATCTGTATGGGTCACCAAATTATCGGTATGGCTGCTGGTCTCGATGCTTATCGTATGACGTTTGGGAACCGTGGACATAATCAACCCGTGCTGGCACTCGCATCATCGGGATCTATCCGGGCAGGCAGGGTTTACGTTACAAGGTTTGTCCTTCCGCTGTTCTTCCTGTCGTTGTCTCTTTACTGACAGTGATGTAGTCAAAATCACCAATATGCTCTACAACTGCAGGACCCATTCCCGGAAGGTTGGGAACCTTTCTTCATCAATTGCAACGATTCCTCGGTGGAAGGGATCAAGTCAACGTCCGATTCAGGTCGTTGCGTGTGGGGAGTACAGTTCCACCCCGAGAGTGCAGGTGGGCCCCTCGACACCATGGAGGTACTGTGATCACCGCTTGTTCTGGTCTTAAGGTCTCACATGTATTGTTCAGATGTTTACCGACTTCGTTGCTGAATGCCGGGCAGAAAGACTCCGCTCGAGGGTCGCCAAGCTTTCTATGGACACGAGTACGATACGACAAAAGGAGCAACCTGTGCTCGAAGGGGCACCTGAGCGCATTACTGTTGCTGCCTGAGTGTTACTGATGTTGTAAATATAAGTTTTCTGCACTTTCTCAATGCAGTGGTATGCCGAATCTTGCCCTTTGGTCGAAAATGTGTTTGATTATGTAATTATATAGTGATAGACCTTATTTTTTTCGAAAAGTGAGATTGATTCGAGGCTTTAATGTTTTTATTGTGGTGGGTGGGTGGTGTATTTGCCATGGCTCCCCTGTCTCCTCTGGAACATGGATCACCGGAAGATTTACCCAGGGACAGGTACAAGAATCCGTGTACAAGATACGATCCCACTGACTGTTGTGCTTGGTGCCATGGTGTTCGCGCGTATCACGGCCCTCGTGTCCCCACTAACAGACTCACGATTTATGACTCCTAGGCGCATTATGTTATGCAGTTATGTATGCATACTGAACAGGTTCCTTGACTCCTTGACGTCAAAAGAGGACATGATTCTCGCCGCGGTAAAGCAGTGCGACCCCAGCGCGCCGTGTGGAATTTGAGAGCTCTGGTTCTCTATTCATCATGCCCATTGCTTGGGTATTGTTGTACCGGAGAGGATTCGTGCTGGCTGTTATGAGTAAAGATTACCATGATAACATTGAAAGGCCCGGAACGTGTCCAAAGCGCTATGATCCTGACCCGGGCCCGGGGTATTGCGGTGGGATGAAACAAGTGGGCGACTTGGAAACGGAATGACTGTCGTTGACCGAGTGACCCCAGACTTTACGCATTGATCGTGGGAAGCGTACACGCTGCTGAACCTGACAACGTCCCCCAGCCTCAGCTGGGTCCTCAGTTGGTACCTTCCCCAGTGTTATGATGGGCGCTGTGCTGTGTTGCAACTTCATCTATTTATTTAGTATTAAAGATGCCAGCTTGTCAATTATGTGCGACAGATTGTCGTCCCCATCACTGCATTGCCCTCACAACGCGTCATCATCTCGCTGGTTTCTTAATGTGTCAACGGGTGTTTCTAGTTGTTGATCCGTACCGTCAGGGGTGGTTGTCCTTCGGACTCGAAGCCGAATTGATCCGCCAACTCTAGACACTCCCGTGCCTCACGCCTTGCGAAGTAAAAGATAACGAACGGCGACGTACGTATCCGAAATCGCGCTCCTTTCAGAAGAACAGCAAAGGCAGCCGTGCAACGTGGGCATGATCACGATCGTGGGCCATTCAATCCATGAATCATGCATGCATCATGCCTAGAACATAGCGCGAATGATCGACACCGAAAACGCCCGAATAAACGTACTATTGCACACTCGCAGCCCCGGAGCAAGGGTTGCTTGTGTCGTGTCTTTGGCCTAGACCCACTCACCAAATCTGTCCTCACTTGAAGCAGTCAGTCTGAATAGAGCGAATGTTAATTTGATCGAAGCCCCCGTGAGTCTGAACTTGGAAGTCAACTTGAAGGCCTGCTTGAGAACAAAGTACCAGGGTAACATGTTTCCAAGCCTGTCCACCAAACGGCGTTACTAGGAGACCGAGACCTATCCGGCTCCTGTTACTAGTTGATAGCATCAATAGGTGATAGGACACAATGCTGCGGACAGTGAGAAATTCAGACTTCAGGACTTTGACAATATGTAGGCTTTGCAAAGGAAGGGGGACCCACCCGAGTCTGTGTACTGAGAGATGACCAAAGGCCACACGCCATGCTCATGGGGTATACGCAGACGCTCCCGGATGCCTTGACACAGGATGAGAGGAGTCGGTCCACAACGGGAATGAACGAAGTTAGGCGTTAAGCCGCTTAAGCGCCGCGTAGTCACAGTCAGGTTGTCATGTGTCACCATCACGCCACCTAACTCACACTGGCAAGAGGTCCGTTGCTTACTCGTCTTCAAATCTCCAGGGCTTGAGTGTTGGGACCTATGCGTTCAGCATAGGGCTCCGGATTGTCGTCCATAATTAAGGTGCGCACGGACGTCGCGCACACGTCAGTTGGGACCTCACTCGAAAGACAGGACTTGCTCCATTAGGACGGTGTACAACCCTTGGAGTGATGATTCTGTCTACGCGTTGTTCATTTTTTTAGATCTACGAGCAACGTCTGCATCGCGAAGCCTTGGGTCCCCTGATACGTCGAATCGTTACATAGGGAGATGAAGGTGGCGTATACCTGAGAAAGCTACGTGTACAACGTTCAGCACTCCGAGGACGGTGGGAAATACAGTATCTTGAACGTGGAGGATCGCTTCTTGGTTGCCGACTTCGGGTCTGGCACCCAGCCAAAATGGGTCATGACAACCGATGGGCTGTTGAAGTTTACAGATGCGGTTCAACTCGGGTCATTAGATGGACATCATGATTGCCTGGTGAGAATTATTCTGTTGCTATTTGTGCCTGTAACAGGTCCAGAGCTTGTCGTTTAAGATACGTGTCCATGGTATAGAGTTGTCCACCCTGCGGCGGAGAAGCTATCGGCCAGTTCGTCACACCGATCCATGGTACACTGGCATACCGGTCGATCTTCAGGGCTATTTATCTACGCTCACTTGCAACTTTCTGGACCACATCTCCCCCCAAAACAGTGATACCCCCCGCACCCGGGCCGGTGCCAGAATGAGGATCAAACATGACTTCGCAGCCCTGGTTGGCTTCGCATGCGAGGCGGTCTTATACGGTGCGTCCACTGCGAGCACTGGCAAGACAAGTAGGCCGCTCATTTTGCTCTAGGGTGCCACATTATCCTCTTCGCCGTGTCTATCCATCTAATGTTGAGACATGCACGCAACCGTGACCGGAAGAGTGTCAATAGAATTATTTTGACTATCTACATGATCTTGTTCCTCTGCTGTTCCACTCACTTCGTCCTCGAGTTTACTCATTACTATAAAACCTTGGTACGTGCACACCATGACCTCTTCGAAGTTATGCATTCCCCTGAACATCCTCTGCAGTCAACCAAAGGCGTAAAAGGTTTCAGCCTCGAGACGAATGAACTCAAAGGAGCCGATCTTCTCATTTCTATCACGGACTTCCTTGGTGAAATCATTCTCATCTACCGTTGCTGGTTGCTCTGGTCCAAGAATTATTGGATCATCACGCTGCCAAGTCTTGCTGCGATCGGGAGCATAGGTAAAATTTCTGGTAAACAATCAATAACTCCTAGCACTTACCGACAACTCGCGGCGTGCGTTTTTCGCTTTCGTAGTGTGCATTGTCGTGGTTACCGCCACCCCCATTGACCCGCATGCATTGGTCGTGCCCCAGTACCTGGTGTCATTGGGTGTGGCTGGCTATGTTCTCCCATTATGCTCCAACGTGGTCATTACGACACTCATCGCCGTCCGCATCTGGGACCTCTCCCCTCGCAATCCGCGCGACGTACAGGGTACACGCTTCCCGGCAAACACAGGTCGTGCTGCGATTGACATTGTTGTCGAGAGCGGCATGCTTTATCTCGCCGTGCAGCTCGTTTTCGTGATCCTCTTTGCCTTGCGACATCCCGCCCAGGATATCGCTGGCATGATGGCGGTGCAGATATATGTACGTACTTTATCATCTGATTTAAGGGTGTAAAAACCCCTTGTGAACCCGATCGCCTGACCATTCGATCCTCAATCTTACTCGCAGGGCATCGCACCGGCACTGATTATAATCCGCGTTTCTCTTGGTTGGTCATCCGGGGGGCTCAGTAGTGCAGGAAGTAGAGGGGCGTCGCATTCCGGTTCTGGTTCTACTCACGTTGTGTCAATGCGCTTTGGCAAAAACTCAACGGATGCCGACCAACGTATTGCTACTTTGCCCGAGATCTCCGTGACTCCGATGAAATTCAAGTCCCTTAGTCGGGATCTGGATTCGACGAGTTCGGAAGCTACCCATGTATGATTATGATTGAGTGATGTGTTGCTTTTACAAGCGATTTGAATTGTAACTAGTGTCTGAGTCAGTAGCATAGCGATGCAGCAGTGGATGAAGTATCTTTATTCTGGGAAGTTTTGCCATGGGAATTCTTCACGTTAGAATTCACCAATTCGTTGTATCTTTAGCTTGTTTTATATTAGTATAGTCATCTTTTTCTCGCGATCACTGTCTCCTAACCCGTAGCTCTTGACATGATGGGGGCGAAGGCGACAGAGATAACTAGTACTCACGTAGGCAAAACTCGATTCCGATGACTTCAAAGTTTTTTTTCCGTAGTGTGCATGTGCAGCCAGAACTCGTGGGAAAAAGCTTTACTCGGCCATCTCGGCCGAATCCCTCCAGTTTCTAAGAAACAGCCCTTAGTAATTACAGTAATGATTGAAAATGATTGATACACCGGATGGGTCTGTGGCACGGATTCGTTTTACAATTTCCCATGAGATTAACGAACGTAATCTTGACTCGAATCCTCAGGCCTCAGGTCTTATCCGCGATGCATAGTGGGAGTGAAAAATTAAATGTTTTTAGTACAACATAGACCTCATTCCCGTAACGACGGATGATAGACCTTCGAGAAACGAACCGTAAACTTTGAGCGACACAAGTTTGTCAACTTGACGTGGGTGAATTACTGGTAGTAGCCCTTCGTAAGCCAAGACTACCTATGTTCGCACAATATCCTCTATCAGTAGATGCCCAACGGATTATGGATATTCGCGATAAAGTAGCAACGAGTTAAAGGCTTCATAATATCCATTCAGTATAAAGGGTTGGCAGCATGGGGCAGCATGGACACCAACTACAGTCGACGCACCGTATTTTCGACGTCCGGGGATAAGAACACTGCCAGGGCAACGAAAACGCTGTTTGAACTTGGAACTACTCATAGTGTGAATTTACTACAAACCCCAGCTCATGAATAGGTCTCTTAAACGCGGCGGAGCCTCTAAAAAGATGTGTTCAATAGTAGAGGACCAATGTCAATGTCAAAGAACGCGGGCCGTCCGGAGTCAACTTCGTGATGGCTCTCGCCCTCGTGGCTGAGTTAATATAGCTGAACTCCGCTAGCTCTTGCCAGTACCCTTGCGCTTCCCACACAGACACCATTTCCGCCCAACACTGACACCAACTCAGTGATATTCTTGATGCAGGAAGCATGGTGCTGAGGCACTGATAGAACTGAGGTCATGGACAGACATGTGCTAGGTACGCAGTAGCATGGGAAAGAGGTCGCGGGAGGCTAGCAGGGTAAGTCTAGGCAGAATTGGTGCGGTGGGAAGCGAAGCTAGTCGGGGAACGACGCACAAGCCTGAATTAGCTGCCGGAAGATAATGTGGATTGATAACTTTTCGGAAGGTGGCCATGTATACTGTATGTGTGAATTGTCCTGATTGCGTTCCGTTCCTCATTACCCGCCGTAATTCGTCGCAGTACGACATAAGAGAAAATGAGATAGAGCCAACTCGAAGCCTTGCCCGATACAGGGCTGCTGGAAGGGTGCTTTATTGATTGTTCATAACTTGTTTCCTGTTGCAAGATGATGGGGACCCCACTTCGATTACCCATAAGCCTACGGTCCGAGACTCCCGAGCACGCACGTCACGGTGGCGACTGGCGGAGTCGCGCCGTGTTTCATGTCGGAAATCATTCGAAACTTGAGTACAGTACTGTTACAATAGTACCCTCTTCCTGCAAACTAATTTTCCTCTCACCACGGTTCTGGCAGAATTGATCTTTCTGTGGATACATGATCCAACACTAGGCCGAGGCGAGCTTCGGAGGAGGTCGTTTTCCCGTTTCCATGACACCAGCGGCCGGCCCTGAGTATAGTACCTCGCGGAATCCCTTCATGTCACGCTGGTGAACCTACACGACGTGTCTTGACACTGATTACTCACATCTGGGCTGAGATGTTAGTCTTGAACGTCTGTCCGTGGCCAGTGGCAATGGCCGCAGTACAGTAGTCCAACCTTCCGCCTTCCGCCTGGAAGGAGTGAACAATACTGTAGGAGATCCATTGAGAAAGCAACTTAACTTTGTCATCAGTCCCAAGAGATAGACGGTGATGTTTTACGTGACAGCTCACGTCCAGTTGATCGTAAACAGGGACCTTCGTCGAGTTCCTTACCAAACATCACCAAATAGGTGCCAGAACGTTTGCTGCCTCTTGTCGGTGTCTATGTGTCCAACTCCATGCGCGTAACTAGCCGGACCCAAGGGACCTCATTTCTCCCCTGCTTGTGATATGGCTCAACAATCATCTACTCTTTTCGAAGAACGTTTCGAGTCTGCCCTGCAGGCCTACCAAAAGGTGACGGGTGTAACACTGGCCGAGCATCCGCTTGCCTTGCAATCCGTCGAGTCCATCATTGTGATTCTCGAACACGAAGCACGAGTCACCAGTGATTTTCTAGGAATTGATCACATCATGAAATCGATCCAGACTACCGTATCAGTTTTATCCACGCTTCTCGGCACCGCCTCCGTCGGTGAAGCCATGGACCTAGTACGTCAGAACCAACTGATGTGCTGTTGCACATCTCTGACTGATTTTTTTTTCAGCGGCCACTTGCCCCTGTGAAAGCAATACTTGCGAGCATCGCCATCCTGCTTACTGTATGTGCCTTTCTCTCGTTCCTATGTGTTTACGTGTCGTAACATTTGAATTGACCAGGCCCCTAAGCATAGAAATTCCAGCTATGCCGGGCTTGTCAGCTTGGTCGAGTTCTACGGGCATCTCTTAAAGCATGTCGAGATCTATGGTCGGATACCTTCTACGCCCGCAATGGATGAAATTGTGTTGAGTATTATGGTGGAGCTACTCGTTACGCTCGCTCTGGCGACGAAAGAGCTCAAGCAGGGACGATCAGGTTAGTCCTAACCATTTTAATGATGTTTACTCAGCGCGATGTAGTCAAATTTTTGAAGGATCGTTTCAGCCGGGCGGACGTCGAGGCGGTTTTGCAGAGGCTGGACCGACTCACGGAAGTCGAGGCCCGGATTACCGCAGCACAGACCCTTAAGGTCATCTACGGTCTTATCCAAATTCTTAGGGAAGCCATGGATGGTGAGCAAATGCACTTTGATTGTAACTTTGTCGTCTATTGAAAGCCCCTGCTCTAGACGGCAATGCATCCGCTGACAGTGTCTGGGAAGCCCTAGGTACGGGTCAGTGGCGAAAATGAACTAGTTCTGTGTCTGATTCACCCTTAGAAATCCTACACCAAGTTGCAAGCGACATGAACAAGCTCAAACGTCAGTTATTCTCTGACATTGTCATCGCTCTCTGGAGTCACGAGAATTTTTTGGCAGGTGATAGGCTACAACAAGATATTTTCCGCTGGCTCTCTCCCCCAGATCCATGGACAAATCACAATGTCGCCATCGCATCGCGGCATATTGGGACAGCTGCGTGGTTCGTGAAGGGTAACATGCTCTCGGAATGGAAGTCATCTGGACCAAGTTCCCTTCTATGGATTCATGGAAAACGTAGGTTGCGTTTTCCCTCTAATGGTTTATCTTCGCAAGGACTCATACATTTTCGCCTTCCATAGCCGGAGCTGGGAAGAGTGTGCTTTGGTACGCAAACCGTTTGATACTCTCATCTTGTGAACTTACTGTGTTGGACAGTTCCACAATCATCGAGGAGATCGAGACCATGCGAAAATCTGGTATTGCATTACTTGCTATGTTCTACTATGACTTTAGGGAGGATCGAAAGAAGGACATCCGCGGGTTGCTCTCATCGGTGCTATTCCAGTTTTGCGATCAGTCCGATTCCCACTACGATGTCCTTTCCTCTTTCTATATGACACACCGCCATGGTGCAAAAAGCCCCAGCAATCACGAACTTATTCGGTGTTTGAAGGATTTGTTGAGCCTCCCAGGACAAGTACCGGTCTATCTGATTGTAGATGCCCTGGACGAATGTCCAAATACATCTGCTCTGTCGTCCCCCCGCGATGAGGTCTTAGTGCTATTGGAAGACCTAGTTCATTCACAGCTCCCGAACCTACGCATATGCGTCACTAGCCGACTCGAGGCCGACATCAAACCTTCTCTTGAACCATTATCTTTCCGTTCTGTTTCCTTGCATGACGAGAGCGGACAGATGGAGGACATCGACGGCTACATCAAGTCGGTCGTTTCTACGAATAGGAAGATGCGAAGATGGACATCTGAGCAGAAGCAGCTTGTGGTCGACGTTCTGACAAGACGGGCCGACGGCATGTAAGACGATAATAGCTTGACTTTTCACGACGCTTATTTGTCCCTCTGCGCCAGGTTTAGATGGGTGCATTGCCAGCTGGACTACCTCGGCGATTGTCTCCCAGGACGTATTCGGCAAGCTCTAGACGAACTGCCGGGAACGCTCGATGCAACCTATGAACGTACGTTGCGGGATATCAAAGACACAAGTTGGGAGTTTGCCCGACGGCTCCTCCTATGCGTTGCAGTGGCTTTCCGCCCGCTCCGGGTTGAGGAACTGGCAGAATTTCTCGCTTTTGATTTCAAGGAAGGCCCGATTCCGAAATTCCGCGAGGACTGGCGTCCTGAAGATCCTGTAGAAGCCGTACTATCCACATGCTCCACTTTGTTATACCGAGTCAATATCAAAAACTCTCAAGTCATTCAATTTTCCCATTTCTCTGTTAAGGAGTTCCTAATGTCGTCTCGCTTCGCCGAAAAGGGTGACATCATTTCTCACCGTTACCATGTTTCCATGACGCCTGCTCATACTCTCGTCGCCCAAGCATGCTTGGGTATTCTATTGCACCTGGACAAGATCATCACCAAAGATAGCTTAATGAAATATCCTCTCGCTGGATACGCTGCCGAACACTGGTTTGAGCATGCCCGTTTTGAAGGCGTGTCCCAAAATGCAGTCGAGAGTATGAAACAGCTCTTTGACCAGAGGAAGCCACATCTCGCAATTTGGCTGTGGATATTTGACCCAATAATGTCCTCCTTGTTCCAGGTCGGACAAGCCAAATCGCCACTGCCGTTCCGTGGAACCCCCTTACATTATGCCGCATTTTGCGGCCTACACGAGTTTATGAAAGTCTTGGCTATAGAGCACTCAGAGGATGTGGATTCTCCAGGCTTCACTGGCGACTCAACGCCTTTGCATCTGGCTTCAGGTGAGGGACACGTGGAAGTTGCGCGGTTCCTCGTCGATCACGGCGCGGACGTGACAGCCCATGATAATGACGGATCAACACCGTTACATCACGCGTCCCTTAGGGGTCATACGGAACTCGCACGATTCCTCGTTCAGCACGGTGCGAACACAGCATCTAGGGACAAAGACGGGTCAACACCGCTCCATCGTGCATCAGAATATGGTTACATGAATCTTGCACAGCTTCTCATCGAGCATGGCGCCGACACGGTAGCCCAGAATAAACATGGATGGACTCCATTGCATCAGGCGTCAGTCAATGGCCACGTAGACGTGATACGGCTTCTCATCGACCACTGTGGGGATGTGGCAGCCCAGGACAAGCATGGGTCGACACCACTGCATCGGGCATCGCTTTGGGGTCATGCGGATGTGATACGGCTCCTCGTAGAGAGTGGCGCGGACGTGGCAGCCCAGGATAATTATGGGTCAACACCGCTCCATCGAGCCTCTGAATATGACCACGTAGATCTCGCACGGATCCTCATCGAACATGGCGCAGACGCGACAGCCCAGGACGACCATGGGTCGACACCACTGCATCGGGCATCCGAATATGATAATGTGGATTTTGCAAGGTTCCTCGTCGATTATGGAGCGGATGCAGCAGCCCGGGACAAGCTTGGGTGGACTCCTTTGCATTCGGCATCGGACAATGGCCATGTACATCTCGCCCAGTTCCTTGTTACGCACGGTGCCGATGCGGCAGCCCGGGACAAACACGGTTCGACTTCGTTGCATCGGGCATCGGTCAATGGCCATTTGGACCTCGCACGGTTCCTTGTCGAGCATGGTGCAGACGTGACGGCTCGGGACAAATATGGGTCGACCCCGTTGCATCAGGCATCGGTCAAGGGCCATGAAAATCTAACACGGTTTCTCGTCGAACATGGCGCGGACGCGAATGCCCAGGATGAAGACGGTTGGACTCCATTGCATTGGGCATCAGTCAACGGGCATGTAGATCTTGCGTGGTTCCTCGTCGAACATGGCGCCGATGTGGAAATCCGGGACAGGCTTGGGTTGACTCCGTTCCATCGGGCGTCGGTCAATGGTCATATTGAGCTCGCATGGGCCCTCCTCCAGCACGGCGCGAACGCAATAATGCAGACTATGCCCTAGATCCAACAACCTACAAACAACATGAATCAGATGCCAGGTATCATACGACAAAGGATATTGGGGTCACGGTGCTGCAGCATCGTAGATGATAAGGATAAATGTATCCGATGTGACCCTGTTTCAAACTTGAATGCCGTCTATCCACGGCGTACTTTACTAATAGAGTATGCTCAAGATACAAGAAATTGGATTATCGCCGGTTGCGATCACGGACTGTCATGATGAAACGTCCATCTCACTTCGTCCGTGTAGACCTTCCTTCTCGACTTCTCGACTCCGAGTCGGACAGACCGGACAAAATTTGTTCAGCCATATACATCATCTAGTAATCACCGTGCGACACAATTCCCCCCCCATTCCCAACTCTAAGCACATCCTTTCGACCATTCACCGGCACCAGTTTCGTGCACGTGCACGTGACTCGAAATGGGGTACTAGTGACGTCATTGGCTCATCCGTTCGCTCCTACATGACAGTTTGTCGGGCCCACCATTACCTTCCGCACACCCATCACAGCGATATCATCAGAGGTTCATATCCCTTCTTCTAACGAGCTTCATCTTATTTCACCAACACTAAACAGACTCTACATCATGCACCCCCGCATTGCACTTAACTCTCGCATTCTCCTTCGCGTGACTCTCCCAGTCGTCCAAAAGGGGCACATCCATGCCGCCCCTACCCGCTCACTCGCCACCATTGGCTCACGCCCAGCGACTGACCAGATGCAGACTCCGCGGCCCAAAACGAAATGGGGACTGGACAGAGACACGCTCTATATTGCAGGTGGGCTCGCCGCCATAGGTGCCGTCTGGTACTACTACGCGACGGTGGAGCACGCGCGTATTGAGAAGAAGCGAGAGCGCTTGGACGCCGGCGCTGTGACTGCGAATGCCACCAACGCAGCACAGTCCTCTAAAGGTCGGGTGCAGGAGTCGTTCAAAAACGCACAATAAATGCGAAGTTTTGAGGCATCGAGATGATATGCAGTTCGGAAGCTTTAAAAAAAACTGTATCGATATTTAGGAGCGGGCGGGCTGTTTAGGTGACGGGGTAACTAAAAACTCTGATTTCGAAGCGAAGTGGAGAAAGTCTGATGGCGAAGTAAAGTGATCTGTTGTATATCTATAGGTCTTGGACCAGGTTATCATAGTATTTTTTTCATTTCTGATGCACTCTGCTGCACTGACTCTGCGAACATTAAGAGGAAAGAGTAGGAAAGAGTCGAGCTGGAAAGCGCCTTTCTAATCACTGCGGTTATGTTCGCCGCATTCGACATTGTACACAACCTGAAGTCTGCAGGTCAAAGAAAGCCTTTCCCCGTACATGACCACCATGAAGTCGCTTCTTGAGAATTTCAACTGGTGTTTGTCAGGCTCTCATTGGAATCAAGTCCGCTCTCTATCGTCGATACTTGTCCTGTTCAGAGTTCCCCCTTCGTCGATGCGAGGCACAAACATCCAAAACGATTAAACAACGTACCTCCGAGAATTTTCATGCATTCCAAAGCCACTTTCAAGGCTCGACAACCCAACCTGCGCTGCGCACTCCTAGCATTACTGCTCCCCCTTTCTCATCTCTCCCATTTTACCTTTTTGAGCAATCAAAGTCCTTTCTACGCGGCTACGCCCACCAAACAGCCTACTAGTAATCCAGTTCCTGCGCCACGCCATGGCCCCCGGGATATTCCGCCTCCGCACAGCCTGCTTTACGCTCGTCGTCCCTATTCGCCTCGCGATATGTCTCCCGCTCCTCATATGCACCCTCGACGCCTACAGCCCATACGCTGCCCTCATCCCGCAGGTCACGCCCCTCTTCCCGCTCACCCTCAACATTACCCGCCCATCCACAAGCCCAAGCGACGGCTTACCTCCTCTACCCGAAGACGCACGCGCTGCCGGCATGCCCATGTACGAGTGGATCGCCCTCCGGCCCCCTCTTCCGCCCAACTCGCATCTCGGCCGCGCCCTCACGCTATCGTTCGTCCTCGCAGCGGCAGCACTGAGCATGCTCAGCATCATCACCTTCTGGTGCCTTGGCGACTTGGCCGCGGGTGCCGCCGGCTGCGGCGAAGACGATGCCAGCGAGGACGACGCGACGCTTGTGGAGGGCGGCGGTGAGTCGGGGTGCAGGACGGCACGGCGGCGTCTGCAGTTGGGTGCGCTCTTTATGGGCACCGTGACGCGGCTGTTGCTAGGCGGGCTTGGGACGGCCGCTATGGTGCGCGTCGTTGGTGATCGCTCGACCATGAAACATGGCTCGTTTATCGCCGTGGAGGTGTTGGGATGGCTTCTGGTGTGAGTCTCACTTCCTCCCTGCTCTTCTTCCGATCGTGCCTTGCCAGACTGCTAGAACTTCCGCTCCCATTGTCCGTCCAGAGCAGTGTTATATTGCGGCGCTTTTGTTCGCATGCATTGCCTCTTGCGCGGCTCTGAAGCCTCTGGAGCCCTGCATGCCCGGGATGGTGGAAAGGACGTGTTGGGTCAGACTAGAAGCCTCGTCGGAAAGCGCGGAACTCCATCTTGATCAAGAAATGTCGGAATCACATGTCTGGTGTCTGGGCTTTCCTAAATATTACTACTACTCTTGGCTTTCGCCACACCATAGTTATTAATCATAGCAGTGAGCGCCGGGGCCATATCGCCTCCTTGGCGATCGGACGTGCGACTATGGTAATATGAATCATGATACATTGCGCGTGCGATTGAGGGTTGTGTTCAGGTGTTCCAGGCGTACTCGACTGAAAGACATTGGCATCACTGCGTCCGTAGCTCAGATGAAATATCTCCTCCAAGTCGTCGCAGGTACCCCTGATAGATAACTACTGAGATTCGGAACACGCATGCACTGATACTGATCCCGATCCCGGACAACACAAATCGGTCAGTCACCCAATTCGGCGTCTCCAGACTCCGACTCGGACTGCGATGCCCGTCGTTACTTGCTGGTTGCTGGTCGAGCAATGTCATCTCCAGGTTGACTGCGCCAACATTCGTCTGGGTGTATGAATGCGCCGTGGTCGTGTGCACGAGCCCAGTTTGTGTATCCGAAGTCTGAAATCGTTCCCGAAAGAATCGGAGTGTGTCATCTGCCCTGCCAATGGGCCAAGAGCCTTCCGGTTTCCGAGGGCGTCAAGTCAAGAATGATGAAGAGACGTCATCTTGTCCGTTAAGTCGAGGCTGATATAATGATGCCAGTGAGTACACTTCCGGATATCGGGCGCCTCTGATGCTATTCTTCACATGATTTTCCGGACAATGTACCGCATTTTCCCCTCCCGCGGTTTCCGAGTGCGTATGTAACATGCTTTGTGCTGGTGCATGTGCGTTTATGCATGAGGCCCAAAAAGACACTCGTCCGAATGGGCTCTTTCATTATATCAGAACATGCCAAGCAAATGCAATTCTAGTATTAAATATTGGTGTCATTAAATGGCTATAAGGCCAGTAATCGCAGATCAATGGGACTCTACAGGTGTAGGGCAAGAAAAAAAAAAGCAAAAACATTTAAGCGGCGCTCAAGACCGGGCCCGCGACGCTGACGATATCGCGCCAGCCGCCGGTCCAGGGCTCCCGGGGTGTAGTGCCTTCCTGTTCGCGCATACCAACATGGCTCCAGAACGCCCTCGCATTTCCGTCGGCGCGAGCGACGTTGGCACGGACGCGCGTAGGTGACTGTGGCGTGAGGAGCGCGGTGGGCACCTGTGGCGCTGTGGCCGCGAGCGTGCGAAGGGAATCGGCGGCGGTGCGGAGGAGTTGCGTCGCGAGGCCGCGCCGGCGGAAGGCAGGGAGCACGCCGAGAGCGAGCACGTGCACTTCTAAGGGGGGTGGAAGGTGCGCGTGCGTGGTCAGATCTGAAGTTTGGACGTGGAGCGCGGCGGCAATGCAGCCGACGATGGGCGCGGGCTTGTCCGAGGAGGGAGGCAGGGTCGCGACCAGACAGAGGTGGGTTTGATGAGTGAGGAGCTGATGGAAGAACGTCGTGCGTAGTGCGGGAAAGGAAGGTGCTAGCTCGGCCTGCGGGAGAATGGTGTTGTTAGTCTGGAGAAAGAACGCTATTACGTGTGGGCCGGGACATACGTGGAGTGCGCGGACGCTTTGGGTATCCGCGGAAGTAAGTGGGCGAATAACGAGCTCCTCAACAGAACATTGGGTCAATGTCGCTGGAATAGAGATGGATGTGTTCTCCATGGTGATCACAAGTCAACGAATGGGTCAAGGAGAAGCCGGAGGGGACGTCGTGGGAGAATTTGTGGTAGGGATCGTGCAGTTTATGAAGCACGCAACGCCGAGTAGAGAGCGGAGGCTGACAGAGGGATGGGTGTGTGTTTGTTTGTCATCTTGCGGATGCAAGGGCCTGCTTTTATGTGCGAGTGGTTATGCGCAAGGGGATGGTTCAGTGGTTCAGCCACTCTCGTTTATTGTGGCGTTCCCTTACCTGGCATGGGTCCTCGTTTCGTAAACGCTACGCTGCAAGGCACTTTGCGTCTGAAGAGGCAGATATTACGATTCTGGGTAGAAGGAATCTAGGATTGGGTGACGGTGGCGAATCACGAGCAGAGGGTGATCTGCTGCTAGTAGGCTATTGCTGACGAATGGGACGGAGGACAGTATATGCGTCTGATACGCTGAATAATGGAACGTCGTCGATCGATCTAGAGTTGGAGGCGTGTCGTTGTGCTGTACGGTCCCGGTTGAAATGAATGTGAAACGGGGATGCCTTGTGGTCAAAGTCGAACGCATGGCCGACACCCTGGTTTCACCTGTTGGTGACGTCAGGCACATTCCCCTGCAACAGGTGATCCTGTATATGCCATAAT
>QFEY01001153.1:0-15600 GCA_003316435.1 Russula virescens
AACTTACCATATCAGTCAAGAAAACTCTCACCAAGGCGATACGGACCTTTCAAGGTAGTCGCCCTAATATCAAAAACGTCATACAAGCTCGCACTGCCTACCGGCTGGAAGATACACCTGGTGTTTCATGCCTCCCTAATAACACCATATAAGGAGACAGAGACTCATGGGCCAAACTTTCTAGAACTGCCTCCAGATATCATAGAAGGCGAACCAGAATGGGAAGTAGAACGGATCATTGGACAAAGGACTTATAGACGAAAAAGGCAATACCTGGTCCGATGGAAGGGCTACTCCCCGGCACATGACTCATGGGTGAATGACTCGGACTTGCATGCTCCGGACTTAGTCAAAAGATTCTTGTCAACATCAGCGCCCATGACTCAGAATGACTCGAACCCTAGAACAAGGGCCAGAACTAGACGCCAGGGATTGCATATAAGGAGCCTTGAGGTGGAGGAAGGGGCCTCATCACCCCAACTCCCCATTTCCGTCCTTTCACCCTGGAGTGCCCCAACTGTACCCCGAAGAAACTCTGCTCCCTCCACTTCTTTGAATCACTCTTGCGTGGTTGGCCATACACCACCCACAAGTTCCACGACTTCATCCCTCGCGCTCGCTGTCACCCCACTTTTGAACACGCCCTCACCCACTCCTACTTCTGTAAGGAGCGGTACTGCACCTATCACAATTGATCACATGAATGTCATCGAGATTTCGCCCCTCCCGTCAGTCGCCCCGCTCCCGGAACCGCCCGGGGGCTCAGCATCAGCTACCTCATCCACATCAGCACCCTCGAGGGACCCCTCGGTGGGAAGAGGAGGCAGTGCTACACCTGGACCGTCAGGGAGCCCTGTCGTTATTATGCGACCTCTTGGAGGGGATACAGTGGGAGGCCATGGTAGCCCTCCTCATCTCGCGGAGTCAGCTGAATGCACCCATCAGCACACCGGACACCCCCACAACTGCAAGGAGGCAGACCTCGCCCGCAACTGGAGGTGGTGCCGGGCAGCCCTCAAATATAAGGGCCGCTGGGGGGCATTCCCCAGGACACTCGCGACGCCCAGCCTTGGGGCATTTATCACCCTCTATGGCAGCCGACTCGCACCCCCCTCCCTATGCTCCAAGGTCGAACCCTATGAGGGCTATGGGACCATCGCACAGGCCTTCAAGGGGGATGGCCCGCGAACCCGATACATCCAGGACTTCCTGGAACCTCTTCCCACCGCAGAACTCCAACCGGTCCTCGAGGACGACAGTGAGGAGGAGGAGCCACTCGCCACCTCCACAAGGATTGAGGAGGTCCCAGAACCGCGATGACTCACCCTCCTCGAACGCATCGGGGATGTCGCTCCTGAGCTCCTTGGCGACACTAGTACCCCCGGAGTGGCAAGAGGCGAGTCCTCGGAGAGCGAGAGCCAGGAGATGCCACCCCCCGATATGAACATGGAGACTTGGGGATGGCAGCAGTATGACCCCGCGAACCTCACCCATTACCCCGTAACCTACCCATCCCCAGACGACCCCACGGAGCAAAGAGTGTGCCGGTGGATCCGAGTAGCAGCCCGGGCAGGGGATACGTGGATGGAGGGGACGGAGGGACCAGGACAACCACTCCACCGACTCAAACTCACCGCCAGACCATACCCAAACCCCAACTTTAACAACCCCAACGACTTTCGCGACGATGTCCTCGCCATATTTGGGAGCGGATACCCGGGCCGGCCGACAGTGGATCGCGCCATCGAACAGCTCAATGACCCGGGACTCCTCGCCGACGTACAGTGTTTCCGCCGATACAAAGAAGAAGTGGAGGAGCGGACAGTACGCATGGCGGAACTCCGCGTGCAAGCGGAAGTGGCACACCACCACGCTTTGGAGTGTGGCCAACGACTTGCCAACGCTCGAGCACCAACTTGAGTGGCCACCCAAGTTGTCCACTATGCCCCCGAAGCAGAACGCATCACCGCCGGCGACCCTCGATCCCTGCGAGCTCGACCTGTACGACCCCGTCATGGGGAGAATTATATTCCCCCAATCATCGCTAGCCAAGGCCCTCCGGATGGGCAATTTACCACGGCCCTCGGACCCCCCGACGCGAACAGCGGGCTCAGAGAGTGGATCAAGTACTGCGACCTATGTGAGGTCTGCGAAGACCATTCCGTGGTCTGCCCCAAAACGAACAAGTGCATATGGTGCTGGGTAGTGGGACACCTCTCCTTCGATTGCCCAGACCCCCATGAAAGGTGCGACGCCTCTTATGGATGTCGGGTTCCCTCGGGGCACCCAAGCTTCGGAGGCACTTGCCCCCGAACCTCCAGGGGTAGACTAGCGGACTGGATTGGAACGGCTGACGACCTGTACGAGTTTGACTAGGGGTCATGTGGGAATGACCTCCTAGGAGGGGCGTGATGTTACGACCCTACTTTTCTTTTCTGCTTTGCTTACCTGTTCTTGCTTACGTCGTGTAGTAGTAGTGGCTGATGCCTTCCTGCGTGACTCATACTCAGGTGACTCATACTCAGGTGACTCAGACCCATGTGACTCATTCCTAGGATCGGTATTTATGGTTGTGGCACACGTGACTCATACTGATACCTACAGTACACTTTTGACTCAGTACTAGTAGGTCTATTTATAGGGGACCCCATAGGTATATAAGGACGCCCAGTAGCTACTATGTACCTTAAGTCTGACTTGGCTTGTATCGCAATCTAGTCCCCTGACCTCTCAGTACATTTGGAAGGCGATTCTCTCTCCTTCCTTGAGTACTCATTTCTTGACTGCGTCACCAAGAAGCCTCATCTACTTCAAGAACTCTCTCATCTCCTTGAACATCTATTCCTCAAAGGGAAAGGCGACCCCTAAGGAGGACGGTTACGAGTCTAGAGGAACCAAGGCAGCCTCGTTCGTAGTCGTGAGGGACCGAGTCCCCAGAACAAGATAGAACTTGAACCAGACGACTAGCGAACTCGTCTGTAGAGTCAGTAGCACTCAGAGCTCCAGGAACACCTCTATTGCTCAAGTCGAGCCTTGACACTCTTGCGAGTGTTGCAGGTTTATAGACCCGAGGTCCCTTACAAGTCTGGGTGTCTGGGCCGGTTAGGCGCTGGTTCGGACGTGTAGTGATCAATCGAGGTTTAGGCACTGGAGCCCTAAACGAGAGCGATACGTTGAATCCGGATTAGGAAAGTCCCCGGTCCGGAGCAGATCGGCTGATGTTGCCGATTACTTAAGCTGAATGAGCTTGAGGGAGAGGAGAGCGAGCTTGAGGGAGAGGAGAGCGAGCTTGAGGGAGTGAAGCTTAGAAGACTTAGGCAGACAGGGTATGACGAGGTAAGTCCTGTATTGATTACAGAAGACCAAGCTTAAGGCTTGGTGTCAGAACTGGGTTGTCTTATATACATGCGAGCACGGAAACTACTAGAAGTTAACAGAATGAAACGGAATCAGATCGCAGTCGCGTACATAGCAAAGCACAGTCCGTAGTATCAAAGCACAGTTTGTAGTATCAAAGCACAGTCCGCAGTATCAAAGCACAGTCAATAAGAACGTAGCAGAAGGTAACAGAAGGTAACAGAACGTTCCATAAGTACAGGGAATAGTACAGAAGGTGAGGGAAGGAAGGGGAAAGAAAGGGAATGGTCCTAGAAGGTCCTAACGTAGCAGTCCGTACTAGAAGAAAGAAATAGGGCGTAGCACGTGTGGCATGCTGGACCAGGACCATCATTGATGGTGACGAAACGTGGATCGAGGGCACGGAAGGGTACAGAGGTAGGGTGTACCATCGTCAGCTCAGGGCTCGTCCCTACCCTGCACCCAACTTTCAAAACAACCACAACTTTCATGACGACCACCTCTCCATCCTCCACCCCACCCACACAGGCCAACACCTCATCGACTGCGCCCTCACACAGCTCGCTGACCCAGGGCTGGCAGCAGATGTATGAAGGCTTCGTACGACCACGAACGCCCTTGCAACTCTACGGGCCGAGCACGCTCGCCTTTTTACACGCAAGCAGGTCCTCGAGCACCAGCTCACCACCGCTTCCAGGTACTTGGCTAACGCTAGAGCCCCCAGTCGCCTTGTCACCCAGGTCATCCAGTATGCACCTGAGGCAGAAGAAGAAGCCACTGCCCATGCCTGACCTCATTCTCCTACCCCACTCCGCACCCGAGTCTGTGCCGTCACCACACAACCATCCCCATCCTCTGATGGGTCATCCACTGCCGCCGCCACCCTCGCCTCTTATCAGGTGCATCGTATCCCATCTCTCACCGCTAGCCAGGGCCCTCCAGACAGACAGTTTACCACTGCCCTGGGTGCCCCCAACTTCTTCACCAAACGATGCACCAAGTACTCATCGTGCCCATGGTGCCTTGGGTTTCACCGCGAGGGCCTACCCGCGTGCAGTGGCAACAACTGCTGTTGCTGGTGCACCAGTCAGGGACATTGGTCAGCCAATTGCACTTCACCCCACAATCTCTGCCAGGATGTGTGTTGGGTCCCGAGCGGCCACATTCATTACCAGGATGACTGCCCTTCGACAGATTTCGCGCGGGCCTCCATGACAATGGAGCCCACTTATGACCACCATGGGGGTACAGTCAATATTGACTGGAACCCCTTCTCTGACTACTCCGACTAAGGTTGGATCGCATGGTAGCAATCCCTTAGGGCGGGCGTACTGTTATGAACGCCCAACTTTTTTCTTTTCTCCTCTATCTCATCTTGCTCGTACTTGTTGTGCATTGCTTACTTCACCCAGTCGAACTGGCTGTTACGTATTACCCTTCCATTCCTCCTTATGATTCATGTTAACAGCCTCGCTTCTGATGACTCATCTTCTGACTCACCCTACTTATATGCAGCCTCCTCTGATTCCATCTTGTTCCTCATGATTCCATTTGACTCCCTTGATGTCTTGGTGTGATGCAGCTGTTGTATGTACTATTATTAGGATATGACTCCTTTGTACAGCCTCATCTAGTTAGGTATATAAGAGCACCCTAGGTAGCTTGTAACCCTAGACCTGTCTTAGTTACCTGTAGAAAGTGGCCGCAGAGCGAGCCAGTTACAGTAGAAATAGATTTACTTTGGTGTTGCCACTTAGGGCACTTACAGATACTTATTGGTAGTTAATCATTTACTATTTGGCACTATTTGGTACTTCTTACTATACACAGTAGGTAGTTGGTTTTCGTTGCCTCAGACATTGTGCTTACTGTGCACATTCTGAGGTGAGTTAGCTATTATCTTAATACAGACATTGTGCTTACTGTGCACATTCTGAGGTTGACCCTCTTGTACACTCATTTTCATCATCATTATAGACACACTATTTGCTTCATTACCTTCCTGCAACTCAGTTGTCATATCCACTCCTCTCTCCCAGTCCTAAGCTTAGAGGCACCCTTCCTTTGAAGGCCCCTCTTCCTCTATACTAGCGCACTCGTCGTTGCGCTAAGTGAGTTGGCCTTGTGCCGATAGACTAAGGTCTACAACTCATCTACTAGCACTATCCAAGACAGGGGATAGTAGCTTGCCATCAGCACGGGCCGGTTCCTTCAGCTTTAAAGGCAATGCCGTCAGGCTTACCTGCGTAACATACCTTCTGAGGTAGTACCAGGGACATCACCACAGTTGTCACCATCCGCCTCTGTTATACATCTAGAGCCTCCCTCTTTAGAGGTCATCGAATAACAAGAAGTCGTCTTGTTTGGGGTTATCATCTAGACAAGACTCCTTCTTGTCACCAGTCGTCATCCCTATCACTGTCAGTCGTGCCTGCGTGCACCACACAGCTCAGGTCGAGCACAGAAGCCCACAGGAGCTTTACACCAGCACTGTGATGAGAAGGGGCAAGCCCATGGCAAGCATGGTGAAAGGTTTGGGAGAAATCAATGAAAGCATTGAGCGAGCTTGATTCTGAGCTGACACACATTGTACACTGCACTATACAGCTGTGTGGGACCTTTGGTCCATGGCACTCAATATCCATCCCTTCTTCACTGAAGTGACCAAACTCACACATTGGTCCCCTTAGGATCTTTGCTACAGTAAATATGGCTCAGATTGGTGACAGAGAGCATGTCATTGACTCAAAAAAAGCAAAAAAAAAAAAGGGTCATTTTTTTTCGAAATGAGATCTCAGGGTGGACTAACTATCTAACCCCCAGTCACGGAATCGTGGTCTGGTAGCCCCTTGGTGCAACTCTAACACGACTCAACAGCACTGTGACCAGTGCAACTTGGATGAATGGTTTTTCGATGTGAGGGAGGCAGAGACTGTTGTGTGAGGCTTTCCTTTGGGTGACTGTTCCGAACAGTCAACAGGAAAACACGTTCTAAGCCGCATGTTGTGCAAGTTTGTTGTTCTAGGCATCAGGCAGACATCCAACTACTTTTCTTTATTTTTTTGTGATTTTTGCAATTTCTCATAAAAAATACCAAAAATACATATCATCTACTTGCCAGACTAGCTCCTGAGCAGTTCTCGAAAGTACATCCATAAATACACTTAAAATGTAGTATGGCCAGGAAATGGGACACATATTCCAGACAAATACTTAGTATATTCCTTCTGCTCATCATGTCAATGCAATCCAACTAGCCAAGTGTACCCTTGTGTGCATTGTGCTTTCCCTCAAACATCCCCTCCCACAAATTAATAAGTTGGCAAGTAATGTGCAAGTAAACAATATGTATTTTGGCAAGTAGTCAACTACTTGTCAAACATTTACTTGCCGCACAGGAAATTAACGAAAATTACTAGAAAAGTAATCGGACTTCTGCCTGATGTATTCCTATCGTATAACGGACTAGCACGACGGGTTCAAGTATCCCTACCGCAGAGATTGAAATCTGCAGTGCTCCCTATGATGAGAGGGGGGAATTGTAGGTAGATACTGTGATTCAGCTTTTCTTCGCACTCGATCTCCAGAGACGCCGGATGCACAGTCTAGACTTCTAATTTGTGGTTGAAACGATTTGGAGTGTGCTACAAGGATTGAGTTTTTTGGCTTCCCGTTACCCTTCAACTTGGATGAGTAACCCTTGCGTACTCATTGTCGAGAATACCGTGCTCATGTCCTTGCCCAGCAGTGGACTTCATACTATTGTAATACAGCTGAAAAAAAGCAAAATTGGATATACCACGGACAACGTGTAGGATACAGAAACAAGTATGATACAAGTAACTCTATTCCTAGCGCTTGCCGCAGTCACCTTACTCTTTCACCACTCCATGCTCCAACAACAGCTGTGCAATTTCAGTGTAGCCTTCACTTGTAGCCTCCTGGAATGGGGTCTGATGACCTGATGCCCGAATATGCACATCTGCTCCGTGTTTGAGCAGTAGCTGCACGACCTCGAGCTCTCTATTGCGCGATGCATGGTACAAAGGGGTTCCGGTGTCAGATACGGTGTTGATGTCAGCCCCGTGTTCCAGGAGTATTTGCGCGACGACCACTGTCCCCCAAATTGATGCCTGGTGCAATGGTGTATGGTTTGCCTTGTTGATGGCATTTACGTCGGCATTGTGCTGTAGTGTTACGGCTCTACGAGCCGTTCACAGTACCGGGTGACTGGTTATAGTTCTATGGTTATTGATAGAGTTAGGCAATGGTTAGGGATTGATAGATGCGATTAGCAGCTAGAAACGAATAGGCAACAAAGGTAGGGAGTGATGAATCGAAGGTAGAACCAAAGGATACGGCAATCCAGAGGTAATGCTTGTAGAGGACAAATGGGGAAGAGAGTCGATCACTATACGGCTGATGACGATCGGTAATAAGTGGGACACGGGCCGATGAGCGGCGAGACGGGCCGGGGACCACTTTGAGTGTAGAGGCGATAGAAATGGGCTGAGTGGAAGGTCCGGACCGGGGCACGCGATGATTACTGCTTTAGGATTAACTAGCAGTAGACGTCTTAGTTTACAGCACTAAGCAGGCGTATGAATGCTCTCAGCAACGAGCCGAGTGCAAGCGAGGTGAGGAGATGAGAGGGGAAGTCTTGAGGCAGACACTTAGGCTGGCACTAAGTGAGAGAGGACAAAGACAATGTAGATTGCGTACAAAGTCGAGCTTAGGGCTCAACTCTCTAGTCAGGCAGTCCTTAAATACAGGGAGTCCAGGTAACTACGCTAGTAGGATCTGAGTCACAACCAGTCCTAGTAGTAGTAGTATCAGTAGCATACAGTAGCTATCGTAGGGCACACAGTCACACATAGTATCGGTACTTGAGGCAGCGCGTATCAGTACATCAGGCAGGAGTCATCAGAGCGTAGGTGGCAGCGCATGGGCAATACGTACAGTAATCAGTCTGAGATAAGGCGGGGCAAAGCAGTAAGCATAATGGAGTCAGCAGTCCATAGCGTAATCAAAGGTAAGAAAAGTGAAAAGTTCGTAACATGTAGAAGCAAGCGTATCACTTCAGCCCATCTACTGCACGATGCATCATGGGTTATAAATCCCCATCCATCATAGCAGATGTCCACAGCTGCTCCACATTCAAGCAGAAGCTGCATGATCTTTAGATGTCGACCATCATATGCTGCGCATAGGGGAGTTTTCTCTCTTTTGTTTGTCATATTCACGTCGGCCCCATGATCAAGTAATAGAGACACGGCAGCGAGATGTCCGTTCCTTGATGCTGCATGCAATGGACTTCCATGCAAACCACACTTGGAATTGACGTCTTGATCATGCATGGAGATGAGGCACTTGGCTGGCCCACAAAGTCCACATGATGCCGCATAGTACAATGCAGATGCCTTGAGATGCGATGGGTGATCGGCGAGTTGGTCAACGTCTCGAAGCCAACCCCATTCTGCATTGTATATCCAAACCCATGCTGCAAGGTATGGCAGAGTCGGGTTGAATAACCATTCTATGGCATCTCGGACTCGTGGTGACACATCCTTGTTCTCGGCATGAACAAACCAGTGTTTGGCAGCATACAATGATAGAGGAAATGTCGCAAGGCGCTTCTTGTCGATTGTTTCGTCCAGCTGTAGCAGCACCGTGAGGCATGCTCTTGCGAGAATAGTGTGGGCAGAATCGAGGAAAATGTAGTAGTTGCGAAGGTCCACGACCTCAGACATCTGGAGGCGATCAGAAGTCAAGAACTCTTTCACTGAAAAATGAGAGAATTGAATGACTTTTTGACCCTTGTCTTCGATGACAGAGATCAAAGTGGAACAGGCAGAAAGTATGGCGTCTTCTGCATTTTCAGGCCGCCAGCCTTCCATCAGATTTGCTGTCGCTCCTTGCTCAAACTCGATCGCAAATATCTCCCCAAGTTCTTCAATGCGAAGTGGACGAATAGCCGCAACCAGGCACTGAAACAGTCGATGTGCATGCTGCCTTTTCTGTTTCGGTATCTCTTCTAATGTCTGTTCGTATGTCTCATCTAGTGTCGTTGGTAATTCGTTCAAAGTCCTCCGGATGCTTGAAGGAAAGCATCGACGAAGCGCATCCAGTTGGCAATATACCCAGTGGAACCTATCGACAACTGTGAGCAATAATAAGTGTGTACTGTTACAGAGGTATCTCACATGCCGCTGGCTCGTTCGGGGAGCGTGTTGATGACAAGTTCCTTGTCCTCTTCCTTCCACCTCCTCATAGCCCTGTCGGTGTAGACAAAAGAGTGCACAAACTTGTAAATATCCTCTCGTTGTCCAGTTTCTTTGTGAAGGGCAATGCGACGCGATGCAGATGTCAGAGGATTTAGGACACTCTGTATGTCTTGCTCGGGCCGACTGGTAATGCATATGAACAATTTCGACTCGGAATGGCCCAACCTGACAAGATCTTCGACAAAGTCCAACACCTCGTCGCAGGCTGATGGCGTCCCAGTGTTATTTGGACATTTGTCCAAAGCGTCCATGATGACGAAAATGGGAAGCTGTCCCGGGAGTTTGGCCATGGTTTTAAGACAATTAGTGAGGGTGGGATCACTGGGTGGTTCGGCACCGTCGCGGCATGTTTTATACAGTCGATGAAGGATATCCAGGCAACGATCAGAGTCGGCACTGAGTTGGAAGAGAACAGATTTCAACAAGCCACGGACGTATCACTTGTCCTTGTCCTTATAGTCAAAGTAATGGAATGCGACCAAGGCTGATGTGCCTTGTGATTTCTTGATTTCCTCGATTATGGCGGAGCTGATCAACGACATGAACCACTTATCACAGGGATCTGATGATAGTACCACCCACCAGAGGACACTTTTTCCGGCACCAGCTGTAGCACGGGAGAAGGCATCAGCACACAGTCACTGGCAGGCACTGGCGGAATGGGCAAGAGAAACGCACGATTGCCATTGATCCACAACAAGGAACCATCATTCTTCCAATCTCGAAATGTGCTGCTTTGGATGAACCATGTGGCGGTTCCATCATGCTGAATCTTACGCGCATTATTATGATTGAAACAATAGTCAGGAGGAGAGAGCCATATTCGAAGTTCCTTTTGCATCTGATCCCCTGTGATGCTTGTCAGCGTGGACAGCCAATGATGGTAATGTCAAGTGGTAACGAATGTTGTTGGTCATCCATTCCTGTTTCAAGATGCAAGGGGGAATAGGGTCAGCACATGTGTGAAGGGAGACAAGAAACATTGCATACGTTCTTCGACTGCTTTCACAGTCTGGCCAATGTTTTGTGTAACCCTCTCAATATCCTGTATTCTGCAATCGGTGCTCTCGGCGAGGGCCTTGATCTGTTCGACATTACCATTGGTGCTCTCGGCGAGAACCTTGATCTCTTCCACATTGGCACCGGTGCTCCCAGCGAGGACCCTGATCTCTTCCATGTTGACATCAATGCTCTCAGTGAGGACCTTAATAAGTTTGACGTTGCCATCCACACGGTCTGCAACCTCCAAAATCGTAGCCACCGCCATCAGGTTCTCCTCCTTCGTAAGAGAGTCCAGCCATAGAAGCGCATCCTCAACATCAGTCTTTCCTATCAGCTTCTTCCAGAATTCCTCTAAGCCGTAGTCAGGCAAGAAGGATCATGGATCATAAATAGACCCACTCATCTACACTTCTGTCATCGCCTTTGTCGAAAGTGCAAGGATGGAAAGGGTTTGCGCCATGATCTTCCCAAGCAACTCCACAAATTCTCTGGTGAGTGGCATCCCAATATATTTGTTCAAACGTTGAAGGAAGATATGAATCCGTTCGAAGAGTTGAATGGCTCTCTTGTGATCTGCAACAACATCCCTAGCTGCCTGTGGATTGAATATTAGACATCTGTGGGACAAGCCAGTTAGGGAAAAGGTGTACTGCGACAAGCACGCTGATTGCAGTAAAGATGGTTCATGCAGGACGGAATTTCTGAGAACCAGTCAGATGTTAGAGAGCAATGGCACAAAATGTTTTAGATCGATTACCAGTCCGACTCCTGTTCCAAGTGTTGCTGAAAACGTAACTAGGATATGGACGATTGGATCCAACCACCCCATCAATTTCTCATGATTGTTATGAAATTTGCTGAAAGCCTGAGCTTGCATTCGAAGGACGGTCGAGACGGCCTGGGGGCTGTGGCAGCTGTCGAACTGGGTGGCAAAGGGGTGGGTGCGTAAGGGTTTGCCTGTGACGGTCTCATACTCGGTTTCGGCAACTTGAAATATGGCTGAAAAGTTATCGTCAGATCGTGAAGGGCCTGCTGTTTGGTTGGTTATAGACATGGGGAGAGCACTAGGAGAAAAAGGTTGAAGGAGTACAGATTATGAGTTATGAGTCAAGATGCATTCAAGTAATTGTGTTGACCGAGGAGTACAACGGTACTATGATACTGGTGGTAGTTCTGGAGTACTCCGAGTACAGCGCCTCGAGGAATACATGAGGCGGCCATATATTTCTCACGATCATCTAGCCTGAGGGCGCTTATAGGGAAGAGACTAATCGCAGGAAAAAGGCCAAAGGTTGGGACGACACGAGCTCCGGTAGTGTCACAGCTTGGAAAAGTGCGTGTAATCTTCAGCACAGAAAAGCGAGTGGCCTTAAATCGGTGGTGTATATACCACTTTCCGCCAATGCCAAGCCTGCAGGTTGCATGGGGACTACTATTTCGAAGCCTCAGCCAGGGCCCATGACTATACTCGGCCCCTTACTGCCAACGACAAAAGCACCACCCGCCTTGGTCGATTCAGGCACTCCATCAAGGACTGAGCACATCTCGCCGCGACACAACGCCAACAGATCAGGATGAGGATACAGTGGTGCCCGCGCCTTCCTCATGGGGTATCTGATCGTACTTGTTTATGGGCGCTTCCACGACCACGTCCATCATCAGCACAGCAGAACGACGCAGGGCAGGACCTACTGCCTACTGGACGATGATCAGACTTAGCAAGATGACTTCCTGTGTCAGCAGCACAATGTGCGCATAGCAGGCTCACCAGTTGTGATAATGACTACTACTGTGTACTACGAAGTGGGAGAAAACCACACTGGTCATTATGGGGCGAAACAGCAGTCCTTATATACATGAAGGAGGGTGTGACATGACTACATATCTCTGTACATAGTAAAGGAGTGACTAGGGAAATAAGAAGTAGGTATAATCCCGATAAGGGATACTTCCATCCATATATGGAAGTGGAGCATGTGTGCTTCAACACTCCCCCTTACCTAGTGTACCATAGTGCACATAGGTAAGTTGTGCATGATATTATCCTGGACAAGGTAACTGAGCAGTATCTCATGCTGTACTGTCTTGTTGCATTGTGCTGTATCTCCTCCATCATTGTGAGAAGACTATTCAGCACTGTTCAATCTCTCCGACTTTGGGAGAGAGGTTGGGAGACAAGTCTATGCTGCGATACCCATCCAGAAAATGCAACTGAGGCAGGTAGGGAGTGATTCTCTCCACCTATCCCAGTTGCATACTTTTCCTTGATGAGTATTGCACCATGGAACAGTTCAATCCCGTTGACATTCCGACAGTACTTGCACTCTCTATCCCCATCTGAACTTCTACCACGATCCTACTAAGGAGAATAATTGCAATAGGCAAAAGGAGTTATCATCTCTTCACCCATCGCAATTACTCGCCCTGTTGGATTGCACGGAAAAGTTCAGAGAGATTAAAGAGTGCAGGTTACTTTCTTTCCTGTCTCTTCTCACTGCTCTCAGATGACACAAGTTGGTAGCGGGTGTAAATCCTCCACAACCAACTCGTGTTATCTGGAGATGGAGAAGAAACAGAAAAGGTTCTGATAGTACTCTTTAGCTATGGCTAGACATCTTGCCGAAACATTCCTACTCAAGGAATGCGTATAGGCACTGGCATTCATAGTGAAATAAGGAAGGATAGAACGGTTGACCGAGCTATTTTTCCCCATTTCATTAAGAAGGGTCCTAGTAACGCTCCATCTGATACATGAGGCAGCAAGTAATGCTTCATAGGAGATCATTCTTATGATGCATCACTTGTGGTCTCTTGTATCGCACGAAGCATTATTAAGAGATGTCAAGCTCATACTAGAGATATGTGCATCTTCTTTGTCCTCCTTCAGATTTAGATGTGGAGGAGCTGGAAGGTCCACCACTTCAAAATCTGAAGAGCGACCAAGCAGAAGCGCATATTTCCATTGGCTTTTCTTACATCACCTCCCTTCAGACTGAAGAGTGAAGGACAGATGAATGTCTGCCACTCTCCAATCTGAAGGAGAGCATGCAGGAAATGCCAAAGGAGTTATTTCTACAGCATCTCACTACAACCTCCTTCTTATCCATATCCCTTTAACGCCTCTAGAGGTCAGGTGAGAAAGTGGGTAACCACACTTTCTCTCTCACCCTTTAGAGGCAGCACAGGGACAAGGAATAAGAAGGAGGTGGCAGAGACTGTAGAAAAGTTCCTCTAGTTAGTATAGTCACGCAACTCTTTGATCTCCTCCTGCCAAAGGGAAGAGAAGCTTCTTTTGAAGCTAGATAGTGCAGAATTTAATTCAGTGCAACCTCGCTCCAAAAGGAAGCTTTTCTTCCTTTTAGTGGGAGAGTCAATGTGCTGCGCGACTGCACTATTTCTGTACAGGGAATGATGGTTATGACATCGTTCCCTCTACAGAAAGAGTCCTCTTCCTGTTCTCCCCTATACCCTGGTTTGGAAGTCAGCATGCAATATTCTATCATCAGGAAAGTGGAAGGGAGAACTTCGCTTCCACTCCCCAGATGGTAGAATTTGCACCTGTTTTCACAACCAGGATGTAGAGGGGGACAAGAAGAGAATTTGCGTGGCTATATTTCTTGTATCCCTTTTTCTGGGCTTTTTGACCAAGATCTTGAGCGCTCTAATCGGATGCAGTGGTATGGCCTTCTAGAGTCATGCCACCCCATCTGGTTAGAGTGATCAAGAGGGTGGACAAAGCGCAGCAAAGGATACAAGAAATTGTAGCTAATTCTTAGTAGTGAAATAAAGGGGTGGATGAATTAGGAAAGACTTTATCCTTGCAGACCCACCTCTTGCTTTCGCATGAGGTCCTTCTTTGTAAGAGGGATGGGGAACAGAGAAGGAGTCTCTGTTCTGCATTTCTCTTTCATTGAAGGGAGTCTTACCAGAAGGTTAGTCCAAGACGACTCCTACATCTCAGGAATTTATCTCTGACGAGGTTTTTTGTGAACATGTCAGCAGGGTTTTGATCAGATTGCACATAGAAAAGTGCGATCTCCCCCTGCTCCACTACATCCTTTATGTAGTGGAAGCAGATGTCGATATGCTTTGTGCGTTTCTCTTGGACAGGATTAGAGGCATTGAATATAGCCCCTTGATTGTCTCCGCAGAGTGGTAATGGTTGGAGAGAGTAACCAATTTCTCTCATAACAGATTTAATCCATACCAGCTGTCTAGAGGCATCGCTCATAGACATATACTCTGCTTCAGTGGAAGAGAGTGCAACGGTTTTTTGTGCTCTACTATTCCAGGAGACAGCTGCCCCTCCGAATTTTACTAGAAATCTGGAAGTAGAATGCCTACTGGAAGGTTCAGATCCCCAATTGGCATCAGCAAACGCCTCTATGCCAGTTGCAGCTCGTCCATACTCTAGTTGGTACTTGGAGGTGCCTACTAGGTAGTGACAAATATAAAGAGCCTTGTCATAGTGCTCTTTAGTTGGGTTGGCTGCAAACTGTGCCATTTTTGTGACTGCAAAGGCGATGTCTGGTCTGGTTCCTATCATAAGATATAGGAGGGAACCAATCAGTTGCTGGTATTTGCTCCGCAGTTTGTCATTAGCTGGGGCAATATTGGGGGTTGGAACATATCCAGATGGGAGAGGAGTTGGTGCTGCTTTTGCATTATTCATGCCGAAGCGCTCCAATACCTTCTTAAGGTATTCTTCTTGGTGTAGGAGCACGATGTGCTCTTTCCGAAGGATTTTCATCCTTAAGAACTCCTTTGTTTCTCCCATATCTCAACATTCCCATTGCCTCATAAAGAGGTCTTTGGCAATGTTCACTTCGCGCAAATCTGGTCCCAGAAATATGATATCATCGACATATACAATGGCAATGATTCTGGTTCCAGCTGCAGCGAACTTTACAAAGAGTCCTGAGTCAGACTTCAAACGTCTGAAGCCTAGCTTTGCCAT